>JAKLLW010000003.1:0-173229 GCA_022814695.1 Neocatenulostroma microsporum
AACTGTTCGTAAGCGGCTTTCGCCTGCACCAACTCGTTAGTCTGCGTCAACAAGTACTCCTTCCTCAGCGGCTGCATGATCTCCTCCAGTTCCGAGGGGTGGAAGAAAGGCGTCCTGTCCCGGACAGAGTCAGGCCTGTTAGCCTTGCGCCTCTTCTCGATGCTGGCGCCGATCGCGGAGCTCAAGCTCGGGCTATGGCTAAGGTTGCTTGTGCGCTTCCGAGGGCTGATAGAAGATGTAGAGGGTGATAGGGTGCCACGGGACCTGGCCGACCGGGAAGGACTGGGTTTGGAGCGCGGTGGGCTTTGCTGGTGCTTGAGTCGCGCTTCTGTTGAAGACTCGCGTAACATCGGCATGTAGGACGCCATGACTGGACCACCGGCGAAGCTCGAGTGATGAGATGCGAGCGACGGACTGCGCTGCATCGCTGCCTCGATAAGATCGATGCTCTTTACCGGCGACTTCAGCTTTGGCGGCGACTTCGACTTCGACTTCCGCAAGCTCGACACGCGGCTCATCAAACTCGGGCTTCTTAGCAGCCCACTTGTACCGCTGTGACGGCGCACAAGCACCTCATCCTCTTGTTGAAGTCTCTGGATTCGCTTGATCTTGTCCAGTGCTATCGACTTCGGTGGAGATGGTACGGCCAGGTCCAGGTCCATGGAAGACTTCTCCGAGTCATTAGAGGAATTAGTTGTGCTCACCATCTCAGCTTCCTTCTCCGTTCTTGGCAGCTTGGCTGGATCCTTGTCAGGCTTCTCAACCAACCGCTTCACTTTGCTGCGCATTGCGTCGTAGTCGAGCATCTTGTGATTCCGCTTCTTGATGCCTGAAAGAAGAGTCAGTCAAGTCGTCATTAAATACGGTTGCTAGTATGCACTCACATTCGTTGATGTCCGGAAAGTAGGCGCAGAAGCGGTTGATGGGCTCAAGAACGGTCGTCCTGTAGATGAAATCCATAAGCCTGATGGCCTCCTCAATCTCCTCACTCACAGCACCAGTATGCCCATCCCCATCCGGATCCATGACCGTATCCCGCAACCTCCTCTTCCCCGCCAGCAAGTTCCATTCCTTCTCAATCCCATTAATCAATTCTTGATCAAAACACCCCTTCTCTTCATCAAAAGCAAACTCATAGAGATCCAATGGCACGCACCTATAAGGCCCATCAAGCGCCTTGACCGTCTCGGCATCCAAGTCCTCCACCGCTTGCTTGTAGCTCCTGCTCACGCCGTCCTTGGCGCCTGACTCGCCGTAGAAAGCGTCGATGGTTTCTGCTATCCGCATCTGGCTTGCTGTCATGGCGCGCAGGCTGTCGAGGTAGCCCTTGGCTTCTTTCTGGAGACGGAGAGAGGCGGATTCGAGGGTGCGGTAGCGGCGTTCTTCGACTTCGTATTCGCGGTCCGAGGTGGATTCTATGCGGCCTGCTTTCATTTGCAGTTGTGTGCCTGCCTGGAGAATCATACACGGTCAGCATGCCTTTCCACACAAATCATGTCCTGGCTACACGTACGCGAGAAGCGGCCTTCTTGAAGCCGGACCACGACATGTCTGCGGATGTCGGTGGTTATTGCCTGCTTGGCAGACGAAAGTATGTACAATGTGGCAGCGCTAAGGAGCTCGGTATGTGTTTTAGCTGTCAAAGCAGCGCTGAAGAGGGTGGTGAGAGGTGCGTGTAGTGAGGTTGTTAGTCCAGTGTTCTTCGGATCTCGAACATCGAAACGCGCATCTGCCAAACGTGGCGGTGCAGTGACGTCGGCACGGCAGGACCCGCCTCCGAGATCTGCCCCACTACTGCAGATCAAACTCGCATTCACTTCAGAGTCTTGGCAATACCAACAACACACACACGAGAAGAGAAGAGGGCTTTTTGAGACTGCCATACCACCATGCCGATATCCATAGGTCTCGAAGGCTCCGCCAACAAGCTCGGCGTTGGCATCATTCTACACCCAGCACACGAGACCTCAGACCCGTCATCGCCACAAGACAGCGCATATTCCGACGATGAAGCCGCCTTCTCTCGCCCCAAGAACCACACATCACCACCAGTCGAGATCCTAGCAAACCTGCGACATACCTTCAACTCCCCACCAGGTACCGGCTTCCTGCCCAAAGACACCGCAGCGCACCACCGAAGATGGGTAGTAAGATTAGTCAAGCAAGCCATGAAGCAAGCCAGAGTACAGCTGGAGGATATAGACTGTATATGCTACACCAAAGGACCCGGCATGGGCGCTCCTCTCGGCTCAGTAGCCATCGCAGCACGAACACTAAGCCAGCTATGGGACAAACCGCTCATAGGCGTGAACCACTGCGTCGGCCACATCGAAATGGGCCGCTCCATCACCGGCGCAGATAACCCCGTCGTCCTATACGTCAGCGGAGGCAACACGCAAGTCATTGCCTACAGCGCCCAACGCTACCGCATCTTCGGTGAAGCCCTCGATATCGCCGTCGGCAACTGTCTAGATCGCTTCGCCCGCGTCCTCAACATCCCCAACGACCCAGCACCAGGCTACAACATCGAGCAACTAGCCAAAACCGGTAAAGTCCTCCTCGAACTCCCCTACGCAGTAAAAGGCATGGACGTCTCCTTCTCCGGCATCCTCGCCCGCGTAGAAGAACTAGCTCGAAAACTCGAATCCTCCCAATCCACCTCCTCCCCCTGGATCGACTCAGACTCCGGCGAAGCAATCACCACGTCCGACCTCTGCTTCACCCTCCAAGAAACTGTCTTCGCGATGCTCGTCGAGATCACCGAGCGCGCTATGGCGCACGTCGGCGCTAATCAAGTCCTCATCGTCGGCGGCGTGGGCTGTAATGAGCGTTTGCAGCAGATGATGGGGATGATGGCTAGGGAGAGGGGAGGGAGTGTGTATGCGACGGATGAGAGGTTTTGCATTGATAATGGGATAATGATAGCGCATGCAGGTCTTTTAGCGTGGAAGATGGGGTTCAGGACTGAACTTGGAGACAGTACGTTTACGCAGAGGTTTAGGACTGATGAGGTGCTTGTTAATTGGCGAGACTGATGAGCTGGTTAGCTCGCTGCGCCGGGAGAAATGAGTAGATGCACGGCAATCCTTCGAGTATGGGATCTCAGGCGGATTCGGAGGCGAGCATGTTCCGGTTTCGGTTTCGGTTTCGGTCTGAAGGCGCACTATTTGAGTGGAAGGCTCGTCCAAGGGGTGTGCCTGCTGGACTGAGCGTCGTTCCTGCAGCCTGATATCGCTCCTAGCTCCGCTCTCGAATACCACCTTCAAGGTGCCGACCTTCCCACGATCTTCCCCAAGGCTCTGTCACGGGCCTCCACGCCTGACTACTCGCTAGAGTATTGATCCAGCCTGGCGGCGAGGTACGGGTAGCACGCTTGAGCGCCATTCATGTTCAGGGCTAGTTCATTCGGCAAGTGAGCTGTCACACACCCCTTAGCGGATCCCGACCTCCATGGCCATTCATACTGTTTACAGGATTCTGATCGCCATCTTCTCCGAGCTTTGTGATGTTCAAAACATACAAAACAGGGATGGGGCAGACCGTCCGTTTGCAAGTTCGCATGTGATCGGGCAGGGATGTCGGCAGCGACCACCCAGGGTCTTCCAGGTGGCACGAGGGCACGGGACCCTCCTGCTCGAGAAGTCACTCCTCAACCAGAAGTCACCCATCTCCGCCGGATTGTATGAGGCTCTCTGCTATTCTGGCGGAGATGCACCCAGGGCCCTTCAAGTGAGAGTGAGGTTGGAACGGGAAAGAGCGGGATGTGGGCGTAATCACCCAGGGTCTTCGAGGTGGCACGAGGACAGACGACCCACCTGCCCGCGCAGCCCAGCCTCGCCCAATTCACCCAGCAGTCACCCATCTCCGTCAGATTGTATGGGCTTCTCTGCTATTCACGCGGAGATGCCACCTGAAACATCTCGTGAGAGTGAGGGTGCAACGGGAAGGTACGGGTGGGGCAGGGTGGGTCCCTTTATGCAGTGTGAGATTGCGGGTGTGATGTTGGGGCGAGGCTCGTTCCCTGGACGACTACTTAACCCCCCATTCTCCCGCCCACCTTGGACCTTCAACTTTCGACCTGCAACCTTCGACTTTCCCACACAACAACTCGCAAGCTTCCACATACGACCACCACACAGCTTCAACGTCTTCAGACAACATCAATCAAGGTACGTAGCTGTGCTTTTGCATTGCGATGAGCGGCGGCGGCAGGGCAGGTCAGGGCAGGGACATCTGCAGAGCAAGCGTATTCTCTCCAGCATCAAGCCTAACACGCAGGTCACCAGCTACCTCCAACAACCATCAACAAACTACCACAGCATCCGAGATGTCTACTTCCCCCACCAAAGAGCCCACCCCGGCCTTGGACGCCAAGGCCTCTTCCGACACCAAGCCAGCCAAGGAGGAGAAGCCACTCTTCACCCCACGCGAGGAAGGTCTCCTCAAGACTGCCTGGTTCTGCCTCAAGAGCGGCGCTCCGGAGATCGACTACGAGAAGTTCATGAAGATGGGCGAGTTCAACACCATGAAGACCACACAGAACACCTGGGGTGCCATCAAGAAGAAGCTTGCTACTATGGCTCCACCGGTCGCTGAGGGCGAGGAGGGTTCCGGTTCCAGTGAGTGATTTCATCCCCGTTTGTCGCGATCCGTGCTGATAGGCTGTGTAGCTACCCCGAAGGCTAAGCCTACCCCCAGGAAGCGTGCCAAGAAGGCTGAGGACGATGATGAGGACGGTAGCCCGAAGAAGAAGAGGGCTTCGCCAAAGAAGAAGGCTGCTGCCAAGGCTGAGGAGACCGAGGAGATGAAGGCTGAGGCTGAAGACGAGTAGAATCTCAGCGATCCCAAGCGATCTTGAGTAGGCTATAGCGGCCTTTCGGCTGCTGAGCCAGAAATTTTCTGCTGCGACGCGGAGATGTGCGAGTTGAGATAGCTTGCAAACCGATACCCACCTCCGAATGATCCCATCATTTCCGCTCGCTCGTGGGTAGGCTCTGGCGGGCTCTCAGCCGCTCATCGGAAGATTTTGCACTGCGATGCGGCAAGGTGCGAACGCGGACATCGCTTACGGACGATACCCGCGGCCGCAGATTTCTCCATTGCCCATACCCACCACAACCTTCCCTTGGTTGTGCAGCCGTGCGAACATCAATGACGGAGCGGCTGTAAGGTGACTCTGCTAAGCTGCACTCGCGGCATCCAGCACAGGCGCGAGGCTGAGAGGTGGATGCGCAGCGCTCATCGTCCGCATGTTCCAAACGTAGGCTTGGCCTGCGGCTGTGATGGCTAGGAGCAGCAACCAACCTCTGCAGTCGAGGATGACATGCTGCGCTTCGAGGACGGAGGAGTTCTCTAGTCGGCGACCGCCGGGCGTCCAATATATCAATCGCTTGTTTGTAGGCTCCGGCGGCCTTTCGGCTGCTAGGAGATGCTCATTGCTGCGGTGTGGAGATATGAGCGGTGGCATAACCCACGGATACTACACTTTGTCTACTTTCTCGAATCTTGATCTCTTGCGCATGTGGTATTTCTCTCGGCTCCTCCAGCTTCACCGCCCTGACCGGCGTACTCATCACTGCAAGCATCCTTCTCCTAAAACTGCTCATCACCAAACACCTTCCTAAGACCGAAGCCGACACGAGGATGCGTTCGGCCCTAGCCATCAGCCGCGCATTCTTGGTGCCGATGACATGCCTCCTCTGCGCGGGCCTCGCAAATGCCTGGAAGGCTCGGTGTCCCGCGGCCTGAGTCACTTCGCGACCGAGGAGGACATGAACGAGGGCATGTTGAAGAGAGTGGCGAAATTATGAACTTGCTCAGTGATGCTGCGCAGAGCGAGACGTGGCGTCCGATCGCCTGGGCGGAAGTCCAAAGACTCGAGATAGTGTTTTGTCGCCGAGACCTAACTCAATCTCTTGGTTTCTCGCGCAGGTCGAGCTCGTAACAGTCGCCTATAGCAGCCTTTCGGCTGCTGAGCGAATGCAATTTCGACGGCGAACCTTGCAGCACAACATCTGCTATCACAGCTATCTCCCCGTATCTCGTTGTACATTCCCGTTGACTGTGGCAGATGCCCAAGCGCTTGAGACAAGCCTGTGCAGATGAGACCTGAATTCATACTGTGATTTCTCCCACACTCGGAGCATATAACTGTCGACCATGACGACCTCCCGGTTGTTAAACCTTGCGAGGATCTTGCGATGCATATTTGCTAGCTATGAGGATATGCTCCCACAAAATCACTTCCCCAACTAGGGTCCTGAGCATGGAGATTGCCTACCATGACGGATGTTCAGTCGCTTCGACCAGTCTATACTGCAGGGATCTCAACGAGGACGGTGTCTTCTCATAATGAAATCCCACGTACAACGAGCACGCAACAGTTGCTCATGGCGGCCTCTGGGCTGCTGGGCTGATGCGATACCGATGCGATACGGTTATGAGTACCAGTTTGGGGAGGTGGCTTCAGAGAGGAGATTAAGGCTTCTCCAAGGAAGAAGGCTGCTGCTGCGAAGACTGAGGAGTTCTCCGGGGACGTCGTAACCAAGGCTGATGAGACGTTACCTGTTTTTCAAGAGATCTACCGGTATCAATCTGCGATGCTTATGCTCTGGAGGCCTCTCGGCTGCTTCATTGCTGCACGGAGACTGTGATGATCCCAGGCCGTCTAGCATGCAAACCCAGCCTCCTATCCCCAGCATATGCAGCTCATAGCACTCTCAATCGGCCTCCTCGATGGCCTTACGCAATGCCTCTCCAAATGGGATATCGCCAAAAGCCGCCAAGCCGGCGCTCTTGATTGTGTTGGCCTACGCAACGCATTCAGTCAGCCAATAATCAGACCTGCTTCAGAGATTGCATAACGGACCTTTGTCGTCAGGTCGTGCTTCAGCAGCTTTTGAACCGCCGTAGCCATCGCCGCTATTGCTTCCGCCTCGTCTTGCGCAGCGTTGCTGCCGGCTGGTGGGGGCGCAGGCATGTCCCGGATGCGTGAGGTGTCTGGATCCTGAGGAAGAGTCAGTATCACACGAGGGACTTCGAGTATGCTAGGGCCGCATACCATGGCGTCAGCGGTGCTATGGAGTGAGGAGATGTGTGCTTCGTGTGATTTGTATGTATCTACGTACTTCTGCCACAACATCAAGATTAGCTCTCTCGTATCCTTGCCCAAGGTCCAGTGTAGGGTGGAACATACCTCTGCTGTTGGGAGTTCGTGTTGTACGGAGAACGTCGTTGGTATGTAGAGATCAGGACAAATATATTTATACTCGAAGCAAAAGTGCGTCTTCCATGTGATTGCCAAGATGCAAACGGAGATGCTGGGGAGGTGACTTCCTAATCGGTAAAGTACGTCATTGCAAAGGGACCTCGCAGACAGGTGCGGAAAGCCAGGATGATATACTACAGTGTGCACACTGCACAGCGAGCGCGGAGCGCAGGAATGCTTTCCCACTGCCCTGGGCTGCATTGTTCGCAGCATAAGGGGCGGAGAGCTTGAGTGGCGAAGAGATTTGTAGCAGGTTCTATGCTGCAGGCAAAGGCTCGCTTGCTTGGAGGTTCCGGAATCGGCAAAGCATCTCCTGGCAATTCTATTAAAGAAAGGTAGGCTTGAAAGCACCACGATCCGCGAACCTTGTCCGCGCAAAGCCACAGTTTCGATGCTCAAGCCTCAGACTGTCGCCTTATGATCTTGCCTCCATTTCCGAAGGTTAATACACACATCCCCAACACGTTTGCCGATTGAGAATCTCCGGTAGTAAGACTGACGCCCGGAGGATGGCAAGTCACGTTCTGGTTGGCCGGAATATTCAAACCACATTTCCTTCTTTCGTTAACGAAATCTTGGCGACAGAGCAGGAAGCGCTTTGTACTATTAGCTCTATGCTGCGAGTCGTGACTGCCACAGCGTCGACAGTGCAATCCAGCCCAGTCACCACAGCGGCCGGTGACCACGCGGATCAGATGGCTGTAGGTTGTCCACCGGTTGTTGAGATCCCGCATCTTTGAGGAACCTCCATCTCGTCGCAGGGTACACGGCGTCGTCTGAAATGCTTAGCTGGAGGATACCCAGAGCAAGGATCAGATTATCTGGATAGTCGCGGTCGGCCATGCAAAGGCGGTACCCCTAATCCCATGGACCTTCTATTCGAGCGATTCTCGCCTTCTAGAGCTCTGCAACGGCCATGGCCTGTCAAGACCCGATGTCTGAGGATTTGCCGAATGAACTTTTGCGGGCGTGTCCAGGTAATGGCGTACCCCTACAGGAAGAATACATTTGTATCCAAAAGCTGAAGGTTACAACGAAATCCTCTCATGATCCATGAGCGAGTCGCTGCGATCACATTGCTCATCAGTGGCACTGTGGCATATGTGGCACGGCCGAGAAGAAGCGCTGTGGTGCCCTTGGCCAGGGAGCCTACAAGCATCGAAAGAAGACAAACTCTCTGAAGCAAGGGTTGCTTTCCGAGCGCTTGTATTCTGCCATCGCTCTCGCGCAGATCTTCTCCCTTCATGAAGAAAAGCTCTTCGCCCCTACACGCTATCCGTGTTATGTGTATCTTGGATGGAGTGGAGTCGCTCAACGACGAGACAGTGAGTGATCGGTCTCGATGATTTTCATTCAGCGTACCTATCTCATACCTGGGTTGGCACCACATATGGCGGCCCCAGGGCTTCTTGATCTGGTCATTCATTCATGACACCGTACCCTCATCACTACGCCAACTCCCTCGCCGGAAAGAATCTCGGCCCCCCAAAGCCCTTAGCAATGACACTCTGCACATCCACATTCCTCCCCCTTCCCCCACCATCCTCACTCCCACTCCAAAGCTTCAACAGTATGAACCTCCCACTGATCGCAGGATCGAACTTGATCGCCACCTTGTACTTGCCCTTCTTAATCTGAAATCTCGCACAAGTGACTTTCTCATCCTTCTCCGCGTCAGCTTCTGCGCTCCTCCCGGTCCCTCGCAAGATAGTCTTAGCGAAAGGGGCCGGGTGGTCATAATGCCATGAGTGAGGAGCGTGAGGGACGGAGGGAGGTGTACTGCGGGCTCCTCCTCCTCCTCCGAGGAGGTAATCGGGCATTGGAGGGATTGGGGGAGCCGGAGAGTCGCGGAGATTTGGGGGAGGGGAGTCGTGCATTCGTGAGCGGGCCATTAGGGCGTCCAGGCGGGAGAGGTTGTAGTCACGCTCTCTGTCGCGGGTGCTGGGATTGGCGTTGGCATCGAAATGCAAGCCGTTGAGGCCAGTCCATCGGTCACCGCGGTCCCAGTTCTCGATTTCGTAGCGGCGGCGCATGGAGCGGAGGCGTTGGAGGCGGAAGTCGAGCACTTCTTGGCTGGAAGTTTCTTCTGGGCCGACCTCGTCATCCGTCAGGACTGTTACGGGTACGTGGTCGCCGAAGGAGTCAACGATGACGTCTGGTGTGTCGTCTGATGAGAGACCGGTAGGGATCTCGCAGTGCGCTTCTGGGTCGGTGCGACCGAATCCGAAGTCCTCGCCGTAATAGCTTTCTTGTGCCGAGGAAGCTGGATCCTGGGCGGACTCGAGATCCGGTCTACCCAGTGCAGCATTGATTGCCGGGTCCCGGAGAGCATCTGACAGAGTGAGCCGCTCTGGCGAAGATCGCATGCTCGGAATACGAGGCGGCGGAGGTGGCGCGGCAGGTGCTTGGCGGTACGGTGGACTGTGTATGCCTTGCCGCCGAGCATGGAATGGAGGGTCGATGTATTTCTGGAGGTCGTTAAGCGTCATGCCGACATATACAAGGCCTTCTCGGACACTGCGTACTGTCAGCATTCCATTCTCGCTTCGAAGATGGGACTACTCACGGTGCAGTAAAGCCATGCTCCGGCCCAACAATATGCAGCTTCTCCAAGCAAAACGGAGTATCATCCGCATGCCTGAAGATGATATTGCTGCTCGCCCTATCCGAACAGTATACACTCTTATTATGCTGTAGCAGATTCCTGGCCCCCAGATACAGCTCAGGATGTCTGGGATCTACATGCTCGCCTCCATCACAGCTAATGATCTCCAACTTCAGCCTTCCAGGCTCCACTTGCCCAAAGTGGCCATATTTGATGGGTGGTGGTACGGCTTTGGAGGTGGCTATCGTATCGAGTCTTCTCCGCTTGTTTCCTGGAGGGAGATCTCTCCGTCTTCTGGCTGCGCCGCCATCTTCTTCCGCATTACTCGGTGAGCGTCTACGCCGGCGACTAACAGGACTGAGGAGACTTCGGGGAGTTCGGCGCTCGTTGTCGGCCATATCGGGGATCTGCCGAAGGGCGCCGGAGATGTCAAGGCTCGCGAGATCGTTGGTTTCTTGGAGGGCTCTACGAATGCGGTCGCCTCGGCTGCGTGGTGTGGATGATTCTGTGCTGGGTGGATTATCGTATGCGCCGTACTACACCAAATAATCAGCTAACATCCGACTTCATGGGTGGAAACTGTTGTACTCGAAGATGTAGTGGCCGAGAATCGGGCATGCTGTTGCGCACCGACGGTTCTTTCGGCTGCTCCTGTTCCTCAGGTCTCGTAATGGGGCACGTGTACCATCCCAAGAACTTTCGTAAACACTAGTACTGTATACCGTCGAGCGTTCTAAGCCCGAGAAGGCGCTGGCATGGTGTTGAGGAATATGGAGCGGACCATGTCATGTGCATAGCCTGCCCACTTCGTCAGGTGGAGTTATCCGTCAGGAACGGGAGATATGCAGGGATCTCATTCAGGCAGGAGGCACGCTTTCAGGCAGAAAGTCAGTGCGTGTGGCTGAAACAAGCGTGCTTCAGCATCACTTTCGCATTGTACATACACAATCACCATCACGTCGCTCGCTGTCTCGTATCGTCGCAGGACCAAAATACGGCCGCAATCTCCCGTGCGAACACAACAGCTACTCCGTATCCGAACAACTGGAAGACGGTGCGACACTGCGACACTGCGCCGCGTGGAACCTTCACAATCGCGCCGTCAAACGACATCAGGCTCGACTCCTTTGCCCACTTCTACGGACCAGTGTCGCTCACAGTCAGCCATTGGCGTGTCGCAGGATCTGAAATAGCCATGGACGTCGCGACCGGCGCCAATGAGCCCATCATCAACGGCACAGTGAACCTCCCAGAAGCGACCAACGGCACGGCGCAACCACCTACCGAGAACGGCACCAGCACGACTACCGCACCAGGACTGAGCGCAGACGAGATCGCACTTTACGACAGGCAAATACGACTCTGGGGCGCTCAGGCGCAAGAGCGGATACGTTCAGCCAACATCTTGCTTGTCTCATTGCGCGCGTTGGGTACGGAGATCGCAAAGAATCTCACCCTCGCCGGCATCAGCTCACTCACTATCATCGATGATGAGCCAGTCACGGAAGAGGATTTGGGTGCGCAATACTTCGTGCGAGAAGACGATATCGGGAAGCCGGTGAGTCAAACTACTCGCCACCCAGCACTCCAGTCCGCTGCTAACTATTTCTACAGAGAGCAGAGGCAGCCATCCCACGCATACAAGAGCTCAACCCACGAGTCGCTGTCAAATCCGGTGGCAGCCTTACTGACCTGGTGCAACGCGATCAGACCTACTACACCCCCTTCGACTGCGTAATAGCCTGCGACCACGACTTCCTGACCCTCTCGCTCATCAACAGCGCCGCTCGCTTCGCCAACCGCCCCTTCTATGCTGCCGGAATCCATGGCTTCTACGGCTACATCTTCGCTGACCTGGTAGCGCACGAGTTCGTAGTCGAGCGCGAGAAGTCGAACATGCCCGCCAAAGTCGGCCCTGAACTTGGATCCACGACACGTTCCGTGCTCAGCGTAACGACCAAGAAGGAGAGCACCGGCAAGAACACCGAAATCGTCAAGAAACAGGAAATCTACTGTCCGCTCATCCTAGCTAACACCTCGCCATTGCCACCGGACGTTGCCTCCTCGCGCCGCAAGCTCAAGGCTGTTCCCGCCCTCTTACCCTGCCTCCGCGCACTCTTCGACTACCAGAGGACTTACTCCCGCCTCCCAGGCCACACAGCCCAGGACCTCGTTACCTTCACCACCCTCGCTACCACCAAGTCCCGCGAATTGCAGCTGCCGCCAGAGACGCTGAAGTCTGAATTCCTTAGGAGCTTTATTCAGAACATTGGCGCGGAGATCGTTCCCACGGCTGCTTTTGTGGGTGGGAGGCTGAGTGAGGATGTTATCAATGTGCTGGGGAAGAGGGAGCAGCCCATTCAGAACTTTGCGCTGTTTGATGGGGAGGGGTTGGAGGGGAGAATTTACTCGCTGTACACGCCAGATGCGGCGATGGGGCTGGGTGCGGGGCACGTTAGCTCATTCGCGCCGATGCAAGGGGTGGATGGGGTGGGTATGGATGGGGTGAACGGGAAGAATGGGATGGTTGCAGATGGTACGCCTATGCATCAAGGTACGGCTCCCGCGGAGTTGGTGGGAGGCCCGGCCGCGGCCGACGGCGCGGTCGATGGCTCGGGAGCTGTGATCATCGACTGAGAAGCAGGTCGAAAGATCTTACCAGCCATCCCACGGAGCTACTGATCTCTCGCCGGCCGCCATGCTCAGACGGCTACTCATCAGCGGATGCAATATCACGGCAATCTTAAAGCAAGCAGGCTTTTGCGGCCAGTCTCGGCCATCTTGACTACCAAACTTGGCTAGCGAGCGCAGTTACAACAGTAGCGCTAGCAGCATACCATTCGTGTAGCATACCAGTACAAACATCGTCTTGCCCAACCAGTTCCTCATCCTCCATCTATGGGACCCATAATATCCCTGACAAACCCAGCAACCTTCTCCGCCACAACGTTACTATGAACATCCTTGATACAAAACGCATGTGGGATGCCGTAAGTATCTACTTCCATCACCGGCCGCCAATCTTCCTCTCTCTTACTTTCACTCTTCTTCTGCGTTCGAGCTCGCGCGGTAATGAGCTGGTCTCGTGTTGCGTCGGCTACCCAGTGGTCGCTTACGCCCCAGTAGAAGGCTAGCTTTACTCGTTCTGCTGACGTACGGGCAGGGGCGGGCGGTGAGCGTTTCCTCACTTCCGCGTCGGTGGCGGCTGGCTCATGGCGAGAAACTCCGGTGTTGGCTACGTCCGTAATGCTCTCGGCAAGTTCGGGAATTGGGTCAGTGCCCCAGAGCTCGTCAGACCAGCGGTCAGTGGTTACGGTGAGCATTTCGTCTTTGGCCATGAAGAGGGCTTGGCGGATTCCGTTCGGGCTTTTCAGGAAGGTCGCTGTTGTGTTGGCTGCGGCGGGCGGCATACCCAGCGCGAGTCTTATGACGGAGGTAAGTGCGCTAAACGGGACGAGGAACAACAATAGCTTTGCTATGATGGTGGCGAAGGGCACGGCGCGTGAAAGCTTGAGGAGGGGCTGAGGTAGCGCATTGGTTAGTTGGTCTTGCTATACGGCGGTGTGCGACGGTGCGGAGAGAGAGCTTACAGCGAACTTCCTCCCATTAGGACTCTTGGCGATGTCCACCACGGTCGGGAACAGACATATCCCGCCTACAAGATGCGGGTCATCTGCCTTCGGCTCAGCTTGGAGCGTGTTCTGCCTTCGAGCGATGACCTCGAGTGACATGTATGCCCCAATAGAGTGCCCGACAAGGATGACAGGGACTTCTTTGGTGCAGGGTATGCGCTTGACAGCCTGCCTGAGGCGGAGTGTGAGGTAGTTGATCTGGTCTTCCACGGTGTAGAGTCTGGGGTTGGAAGATGCGGTGGTCTCGAAGCCTGCGAGGCTGAGGCCGTAGACGTAATAACTCAAGTCCTGCTCCGAGAGTTGAGTGCGTAGGCGAGTAAGGAACGTGCGGTAGTACCCAATTAAGCCAGGATTGCCCGTGACGAAGAAGATGAGTGCTGGATTCTCGTTTGGCCCCGGGTTATCGGGCGTGAGGAAGATCTCATTTGCCATGTCCACGTTGTTGCGTCGCTATCTCCGAAGGATCCTATGCTGCGATGGTCCTGGTGAGGAGTCTTATGACTTCGCTTTGGCAGATGTGAGATGAGAGCTGAGGAAGGTATGATCGGCTTCGACATGAGCAAGTATTGATAGCCTTACCTTCTCACGCTTCTACGAAGAGACAGCGAGAACCTACGTGTTCGATTATGGTGCAAGCAAGATGGATGGACGGCGAAGTTGATGGACCCACTTATATACGATGAGAGACTCGGTGACACGTTTCGCCGTTCCGACGCGCTCTTTCCAGGTTCTCCTGTACGAGATCGCATCTTCCTCTCTCTCCGGTCTCGAGCAGCACCGGAGTCCTTGTACTGCTCGCTTGATGTTGTACGAGCATAGGGAGTGGCAGGGCGAGCGGCCAGCTTCTCAAACATACCTGGGACCCTTGACCAATGAAAGACCGAAGAGCCGTCGAAGCGTCGACATTGCAAATGTCCCTCTCGAGCAGTACCAATGGCATCCTCGTTTTAGCCGGCAATCAATCGAGAGGCAGTGGGGCTTCTTACACGAGTTTGGCTTGTCTCACGACAAACTGGCGACATAAGAGCGACTTCATAGGGCGTTTGTACGTTCAATATGCAATAGCCGGATACCGAGATTAGCAGCATCCCATGCCTGGCACACCAGACTTACCCTCGGACTCGCAAAATCAGATAGAAGGAGCCAGGGCCAATACTGCTCCAAACCTCGAGGTCATCCGAGCTCTGGTATTGCCCTTATACTGAACTAACGTCTTGAGATATATCTCGGCATTTCCAGTGGCAGCATGGTACGTGAAGGTACTGTACGACTCATTGCACCTAGTACAGGCCTCTGGATCCAGGAATGCTTCATCGGTGACGAGCAGTATTTCCAGAGCCTTGTCTTTTTACCTTCGGCAAGCCATGTCGATGACCCGGACGCTCTTTCTTTGTACCATATCGACCGTGGGGCTGCGCCTTCTTGTCAACCTTCACTGTGGAGACAAGCGTCTTTAAGGTTCTCATACTTCCAGGCACAGCGGACTTCGGGAAGGGGTCTTTCCGTGCATCCTAAGCCTCCAAGAAATGTTGCAGAAGACAGTACAGTCAGTCTTCGGCATCGAGAGTACCTCATGCTGTTGTATGCGCTACTAGCAAATTGAGGAGGAGCAGTCGCGCTGAAGATAGCACATGCGATGTTCTTTACTGATGTTCGGAAGCCGGAAGCCGCGGCCTTGGGGAGACGGTGGCAACATCCAGGGTCACTAAGCTTTGCTCCTGCCTGCTCGGTGTGCCTTCCCTGTACTGCTGCGCTGGCGGTAAGCTCGCATCTTCCTTATGATACCACTGATACCTTTCTTTTCTTCGAAGATTCGCAGATCTCTCACATGCAGCATCGACAATATTCATACTGACAGCCAAGACATGGAGCGCATACTACTGGAGATCACAACCTTACCTGACCTCCTTCCGGACTTACGCGAGCCCATCTGCAGACGCATCCTCGACGACTTGGTCAAGCCAATTGGACCACATCCTTTCGACACTCCACCCTACAGCTATCACCAAGTATTGCTCAGCCTCCTAGCGGTCGACATACACGTCCATGAGCAGGTTGTAGCTCTGTTTCGAAAAGACTATGCTGCCCGATACACGATGTACTTCACGAACGTGGCGGAACTGATCGACTTCAAGAAGCGGCCGGCCCTGGATTCACTCGGACTCTCTGACCGTCCTTTCCGCCTGGTCTTAAACCGAGGCAAAGACGAAAATGGCCATGACAGGCGGCTGAGGCTCTGCTTTCACGCGCTGTTGCACGAGCAGCCAGGTTTCCAGGAGCCGTAGCACGGCCTTCTCAACAAGTTCCACTACCATGCCTCCTTGAGAGTCAGCTGGAAGCCTGAAAAGCAGAAGTTTATGCGTCTCGAGAATAGTCATGAAGGGTGCTCGAGTCCAGCATCATGCCCGCCATATGGAGGCGTAAGGTTTCCAAAATTCAGAGACCGCTGCCGTCTCTCAGCATACGAGTTTGATCACGCGAACACCGTCCTTCTCGCCAGAGCCGAGCGTCACAGAATAGACTCTGTGGTTTTTGAGGGCTGGTTCAGCGACCTAAGTGTTGGAAAGTATGACTGGAGGGCGCATATGCTGCGTTTGTGGACCGTGGGCGAGCCATGCGACTACGGGGAGAAGTGTCACATCTGCAATGGCCATATCGGCGTCGAAGAGATTGATTGCGAGGCTTGCGATGAGGAGGAGGTCAGGGCGGAGGCAGCGGAGCTTTCAGAAGTCCCTAATCCCAAGAAGAGGAAGTACGATGCGGTACAGAGTAATTGATGGGTGATTGTTGGTTGAGTACTTTGTATCCCAAGAGTCTGCTCCAACTGTTGCTCACGCAGCCACCGTGGCCAGAACATGAAGACACAGCCCGTGGTCTCCGTTGTGGCGGATACGGACAAGGCTTCGGCAGCTCTTCTAGGCCGCCGCATCTTACTTGCACAAGCCGACATCATGCTGGTGTACCTACTGTCATATGTCGTCCCCGGATACGGTGCGGCATACTGACTTACACAGAACGGACGCCAGTGATTCGTTGAAACGGCACATGCGGATCTCGTCATTCTCACGAGTGACATGCCGGGCTCGTCGATGCCTATGCGGATGACATGCGATGCGGTCGCAGCCATACAGGTATGTCTGAAGATGTGTCACCCAAGTCGTAATACCTGAGCTCGCCGGTGTTGTGTTGCTGTGTACATCATTTCCCGATGGCGCACCCTGTGGAGACAAGGACAGGCTCTCATCTCTACATACATGTACACGTTCCATTCCCTTCTTCTTACTACGCCCAGTGCACTCATATCTAAGACTCGAACCACGATGGAGGAGACAATGGCTTACGAGAGAAGGCGCCAGGAGCATCTCGAAGCTCTGGGCCCCATCTACACCGACATTGGGAGCGCTGAGATAGCCGCGTTGTCGACCGAGCACCTCGAGTACCTCCAGAAACTCCATGACACGCTTGAGCTTGACCCAGTGCCAGACATGAGTGATGCAGACCCGTATAATTGGCCGTCTTCGAGGGTGAGCGTTAAAACTTGGTAATGCCGGAGAAGAGCATGTAAGGTATCTCTCAGAAAGTCGTCAACCTCATGTTGGTCGCCTTCCATGCCATGATGGCCACTTTCACGGCCTCATCCATTCAGTCAGCGTTCAAGAGTATCGCGATGGATCTCCATGTCAGCTTGACGCGGGCCAGCTACCTTACCTCTCTCCAGCTCGCTGTACTGAGTGGAGCTCCGTTGTTCTGGCGGCCTCTCTCGAACCGTTATGGACGGCGGTCGGTGTTCTCTTACCATCTTCCATGTGCAGCTTGGTCGGTAACATCGGCTGTGCCCACGGCCTGACATACACGACAATGGCCCCATGTCGAGCTATCACAGCTTTCTTCATTAGTCCTGCCGCCGCTATCGGAAGGCTATCGGAAGCGCCGTCGTAGCAGAAATCCTCAAGAGAGAGCGAGCCAAGTCTACGGGAGTGTGGACTGTGGACACTCATGGTCACAATCGGTGTACCCAGCGATCCCCATTCTCTTTGGTTTCGTGGCCCAGACGGTTGGGTATCGATGGATCTTCTACATACTTGCCATAGTGAGTACCCGCTTGGACCTCAGCGGCTTCGAAAGTCTGAAGCATCCGCGGGACTCAGCCTCAAAGGCAATCTCCTGTAGCTTTCTATGCAAACGTTCCCCAACAACTTCAGACTTCCTATGACGGTCTGACGGATGGTACAGCAGCACTAGGACGTTATGATCGTTGTGGGATACAACATGATCACGATCGGCTCGGGCAGAGCTTCAAACATTCGAAGCCTCTGAGGGATCAGTAGGCGGGCTCTGCTGACATCGGGCAGACAAACGGCGTGCAGTTCATTCTCTAGACCCTCTTCGGCCCCGAAACTCGCTACATCCGCCAGGGCGTACAGCACACCGGCTCGAGCTTCAAGCAAGGGTATCTCGCCTTCCGACGCATCGGTCCAACACGGCTCTCCTGGTACGACTTCATCCAGCCTCTCAACTTCGTTTGCTACGCAAGCGTCACGATACCCGCAGTAGCCTACGCTATGGTGTTTCTCTTAGGTAGCGTCATGATCACGGTCGAGGTACCGCAGCTCTTCGGAGCAAAGTTCCACTTCAATACGCAGGAGCTGGGACTGTAGTCCATCGCTATGATCATAGGCAGTGTCATTGGAGAGCAAATAGGAGGCTTCTCGTCGGACTGGTGGATGGCGTATCGCCAAAAGAAGATCGCTGCCTCGCCTGAGCGTGGGTTTAGTCTTTGGCTGAGCTACATCGGACACGTCTGTACCGTGGTTGGAGCTGTAGTCTTCTTGGTGCAGCTTCAAAGTGCTCCGCCGCTGAAGTGGAATGTCACGCCGCTTGTTGGTGCTGCGATCGCTGCTGCTGACAATCAGATCGTCACCACTGTGATGGTGACCTATGTAAGTGGTGATCATCCAGCTTATCCTGGTACAGAGGCTGATATCTCCCATCTTGGCAGGCCGTGGACTGCTAAGAAGAGGAAGCTGCGAGTGTTGATGTGTTGATCATGTTCGTGAGGCAGACTTGGGAATTCATTGGCTCCTTCTGGTGAGTAACGCTTGAACGACTGCTGCAAGAAAGGATGGGTTGACCCTGTCTAGGCTTCCGCCCATGTTCACACATCAATGGCAGTGCCGGTATTGCAGCAGCACTGACGATTGCTTTCAGCATTGTACCTACTGTCTTGCTTCAGTGGAAAGGGTAGGCCTGGAAGAGCCAGCGCGCAAGACTAGTACGCAATATTAAGTATGCTACTCTGTACAGAATGTCTACTGAGGAAAGACGACTTTCGCAAATCGCTGGCTTCCCTACTCGACTGTAGAAGGCCATTCAATCGCAGGATGCCGCCTCTGTCTGAACGCAGCAATGACAATGGAAGCAGCGCAGACTACCCAGACTGCCTGTGAGGCAGTCCAGGAACGCGCTCGAAGCTCTTAGCAAATAGAACCTTTCCCTTGAGTTCTCAAGAAGCGAGCCCGGCCTTATTTTGCCCAATTGTCTTGCTTCTCCTCCTTTCTCTCGTACCCTCCTGTCTCCACCACTCGCTTCGCTTGATGACGTATCGGATGCTGCTGATCCCTTCTCCTTGACCGCATAATGATTTGTCCTTGATTTGAAGCCGGTGTAGTCGAGATGTCTGATGTTGAGGCGCCGCCCACGATCATGACCCGATGGCACTGATGTGTCAAACGGAAAAGAGCGGGTTGTACCATGGGCAAAAACTCTGATGCCCAATCATATCTACTTCGGACGGATCGCAGTCGCACTTGTCATTCGGGTACAGAGGCCTATCAGTGAAGATTGGCTCTGGCGGCGTAGTACCTGGCGCGGCGGCGGTCGAAGCATTTGGATGAGACCAATTCGGAGCTGGCATCTCTGTGTGCTGCTCGATCACTTGGTCGAGGAACCAGAATGGAAGATTCGAAAGGTCTGGCTTCCAACCTGCATCTGTGTCGGCTTGTCGGAGCTTCCTGATAAGTGCCCCAGACCTGTTTGCCTGAACGATACGAGACTTGTTGGAAGTAGATGCGGCGTGGGACGTTGTAGCACGAAGATAATTCGCACCCGGGTACGGCTCCTTGGTATGATGTTTCTTGGGATGTCGGATTGGACGTACGACTTTGGTGATTGAAGCTGGTCTGCTTGGATTCACTGGACCGCTGCGAGCGCTACGAACGTTCGCGTTGCATTCGGTCCCGGTGTAGAATATGCCGCCGTCGTTCGACACTCCATCCAGGGTGCTGATGGTGTCGGTATATGCAGGCATCCTGCGCATCACGCCGCCGCCGGCGCCAGGTGATGCAAGCCCGCTGCTGTCAGGTCGCTGCTGGGCTGATGAATAGTGGGTGTGGGGTTGATGATCCGAGAAGGTCAACGTCGAGTCGTCTTGAAAGGTCGTACAATACGGCATGGCTGAGTCAGGTGGCTGTTGATTGTGGTGGCTCGCAGCGGCTTTTGGAAACACGATCTCACTAGCTTGGTCCTGGCTGAAGTGCGGATTGACCCTTTGCTGATAGACGTCGGTATATTCCATGGAGAGTGAGGGAGAGCCATCATCATTACCAGAGACCATCCTGGGAGCGTAGCTTGTAGGGTTACCCGCGGGAAGCGACGGTGGTCGTAGAGCTATAGGACGATTGGTGAATACATGCTGCGAGTTCGAAGATGGAATCATCTGTGGAAGTGGGAGGTAACGCGGAGTGTAGCTGGTGTTTTGGTGAGGCTCTGGTGCCGAGACAGGATGAGCGGCATGAGGGCCCGTGCCAGCGTTGGCGGACGAAAGCTGAGAGTGTTGAGCAGCGTACGGCGTTGGTTGGTGGGCGACGGGATGAAACCTGCCGTAACCGTCGATGAACATGGGTCCCAGATGGATAGGAACACCTTGCTGGAGATGGATGGGGAGCTCAGTCGTCCGATAGAGAAGCGTGCCAATGTCGACGCGGAGGAGACTGAAGCCGTAGCCAAGGTGGTTGACTTCGCGGACTGTGATGCTGTTTTGCGGGAGGTTGGGTGAAGGGAAGAAGTCGTGAGGCCGCGGGTTCTTACCCAGCTCCACCGCAGTTTTGTCCGACTCGCTGGTCGATGCCTTCCTTGCCTGCCACTGTGGACACTTCCTCATACAGGACCTTGACTGTGCAGGCATGGCTTCCACAGGCGATACAGCGATAGCCGGGTCGATGCTTGAGACCAGCCTGGAAGTGTGCTTCTCTCTCGTTCATGTCGTCCACTTTGTGCATGCATCCCGTGACCGGACAAGCGTAGCCTCCAAGCCTCATACGTCGTTCCCAGGCCGTCTCTCCGGGTATTTTGATGTTGCTGTTCATAGTTACTGCGAGGAACGATGTCTGTGGTTGTTAGTCATTGCTCGTGGGACATCATCGTTGGAGTAGAATACTTACAATGGGACGTACAAAGGGCGTGGTGTGAGTTCGCTCACGGTGCGTCCGGACACAACCAGACTGTAGAATGTTTAGAATGTTCCCGAAGGCCAGTATCGGCCGGCCGATCAATTGCTGGCGCTACAGCCGACAATGGTAGTCAACTGGGTCGCTGCGAGGTCTTGCCACTATCCCATGGGAGTTGGTAACCACTTGCACTTCATCGCAATGCGTAACACCAAACGCTGGCAAATGGCCGTGCTCGATGCGCGGATCCCTTCGAAGGCCCAAACTTCATCTCGTCAGCGTATTGTCTTCCTCGTAGTGACGGCAACGACCAGGAACAGCAACGCATTCGCAATTGCGGTAGGCGGGAGCTACGAACGTACCCTTGCGTAAGCGAGGCTTTCGCTCCAGATGGGCGTCGTCTGGTATATCTTCAACAAGCCTCGTGATTCTTGGGAGCCTCCGGTCACAGCTACAGAGAGGGATGACAAGGTAGAGAGTGCGATGCGCGCGATAGTCGGACGATGCAAGCGATGTTGCACCGAGGCAGAGCTTGCTAACGGTATGATATTTCGAGCCACTGTTGGCAAAAGTGGACGTAGTGAACTCTTCCCTTATGTACGGACAAGGCGGAGCCCAGCCCCTGCGCTAAGAGCCGACATGATGGGAAAGAACGTCGAAAAGCGGGTCCCGATATGCTGGGGTGTAGTGACCTTGAGGCGCTTTGCCATACCTTTAACCAGCTGACAACAGGTAAAGGAAGATAGAATATGATTTATGTCAAGATAGCCGTCTAATCTGGTGTCATTGAGGATGTTGCCCTTCGACATGTGATTCTGTTGTACTTGAAGCCAGGTTATGTCCTTATCTGCAAGGCAGCTGTCTCATCTCAGTCGTTGTCTGTGTCTCAGTCGCATAAGGACAGGAGACGAGTCGATCAAGTTGCTGTCTCGGGAATAATGGCCAGGTGCCGATTGGAGGCACTACGGTCGCGAGAGTGTGGCGCTTATGGGCAAGCACCAATTCATGTGGAGAATGTCACATGCTTCTGACGTCGTAAACCCCAACAAGCCCTGTTGCGTTGACGGACGAGATGAGTGAGAGAAAAACTATCACAGATGAATTGATACGCGTGTGGACCGTGCCGCACATCTCTGGAAGTTAGCACTACGTTGATCGCGTACGTCGAGGTCGTTCCCTCTCATTTTCACGGTACACTTAGTGTTCTGTTGCAGCGGGAACAGCAGAATTTCCGTTGAGTACTGTCTGATGAGACGTCAGTGTGAAGGACTAATATGAAATGCTGTTTATGTTACAGAATGTCCATCGGGGGGACGGAGAGGCGCTTCGTCGGCTCCCGCAGATCGCTGGCCTCTTTGCTCATCTCTGGAGAGTGATCTAACCCTAAGACGCCGCGCTTCCCTCTGAATGCATCCATGATCAATGAACACAATGCCACCTTCCCACCGAATAGTGAAGAAGTACCACTGAAATGCATTTTGACCTACGCCTCGCCGTAATGTACAATGTGGCTTCGTCGTCCAAAAACTCCAGTTCCGCCGCGTTCTCCATTCTTGCAAAGTAGCCCGAACGTCTAAAGCGAAGACGCTGAGCTTCCAGGGTGTAGATAGACTCCATCAGTTGAAGAGCGGACGATCCCCATACCTTGGACACATCGTCAAATGGTCGCCTTCCATCTGATTGTTCGCTCCACAGATGCAAGCGTGGTTAGGCGAGAGCATGCTATCGGTGAAGTATGGTTCTGGTGGTGTATAGCTCGGTGTGGTTGGATTCTGGTCGGCAGGCACCTGCGCCATCCATTCAGGAACCGTCTGATGGTTGGCGTGCGGGTGTGAAACTCCGTCCGCTGCTGTTCCGTGGCTCAGAGCTGCTCTTCCTGCCGCTGTGTTACTTGGCGTGACTGGGTAAGAGAGCGGCGTGGCTGGCGTATCCGTGCGAGCTCTGTGCGACCGGGCCGAGGATGTGGTGTGCGTCGTGGTCGGTCGCAGCGAGTCTGTGCTGTCGAATGAGGAACTGCGCAGCATGCTGTTGCTGAGATGACCGTCTCCAAACTCAAATGGACGCGCTTTTCCGGTGTAGACATCGCGGGCCCTCGTGTCATGGTCGTCCTCATCTTTAGCCCCGTTCGAATCGTCCCCTCCATCTGCGCCTGTCGCAATATCCCATTCGCTGTTCCCACCTTCGTGCGCATCTCGCTCTGTGACAGTCACGCTCACCCTGCTTGCCAGTTCCCAGCGTTCCTGCTTCCTGATTGACCGTGAGAGCCATTGAGACGAGAAGCGAAATGGTTGTTGGCTTGCTGGTTTGTTTCGGTGTTCTGAGAGTCGTGATATGTCGCAAATGCCAGCGGTTGTAGTTGCTGTGCCGCTGGTGGGATGGCGTTGTACTCAGTGCTAGTGTTGCTGTAGACTGTGAAATTGTTGTTGGCCGAGAGGTATTGTTGCGGCATCACGGTGGTCGTGTGACTTGGCATGGGCCCAGCGAGCGGTTGCAATTGGCCGGATTGGGACGATGGCTGTGGTGGTTGCAGCATTGGATAATTATACTGATGCAGATTTTGGCGGTATATGGTGTTCATCGGTGGCGGGATCTGCGGCAGGTTTGGTGCAAAGCCAGGATGTTGATGGGTGAGCATGGCCAGCGGTGGGTTCATCACTGTCCCAGGGATTGCTGATACTGGTGCTGCCACTTGGCCGGTGACCTTCGGTCGTCCAATCGCCTTTGCCTCGCCGTTCCAGAACGGATCACCTCTTGATCCGGGGTTGGCGATGCCACTCAATTGCAAGAACGCTTGACATTCCTTCAGATGTGGCGCGAGTACCTTTGCGGTACACGCTGTACCGTGACAGCCTGGACATGCCTATGTATATTTCTCCTTCCCTTCCTGCCTCTGATGTCCGGCAAGCTTGTCGCCACGAACGCTTACGTACAGATCGCAGTTCGGGCAATAGTACTTTTTGCCATTCGGATTGTCCTTGCGGTGCTTGTAGTTTCCGACGCTCTTCCCGTCAGTGATCGTAGGCGCCATTATGGTAAGGATATATGGCGCGAGGCGAGGTGTGTCCGTGCAGTGGGCAGCGGATGCCTGCTTGTAGAAATATGTTGGATGACCTGCTGTATGCGCGCTCCACGTTTGGTCGTCCCGAAAGCTGGAGATTTTGGTTAGCGAACCTCGTCTGGAAATAGTCGTGGTGACAATATTGGAGCAACGATCATATTGCACCGTTGGCCACAACGTGGTAGACGTACCTCTTGTGGATTTCGGCAAGGCTCTGACAAAGTCACGGCTGAAGTATCCTAGCCAATCGTCTTCAGTCGGCTGAGCCCGCCGTGCTGATGTAGAGGGCTTGAGGATCGTGATTGAAAGCTAGTAGACTGGTACATTGCGTTGTGTTGATGCTTCTAGGATGTGGAAATAATGTTGGGGTGGGTGGTGGGGATCGTGGTGGGTTTTCCAGATATCGAGGCGAAAGTGGATGTCAACGGCTGGTTGCGGCGGGTGGCCAAAGCAGTACGTGAAGATTGCCAAGCTTGAGACCGGGAAGAGGCCGACATCATGGCAGGCACGTAAAGTGGGCCTCGCTTGTCGGCCTAATTGAGGCGAACTGGATGTGCTATATTGGCGAATGAAGAGCATATGGACTATAGGCACGTAAGCTGTCCTCTTGAGAGGGATGTGTCTGCGGCGATCATGTTTATGATGTCCAGACGTCGTGCCTTGAGCCTGGCCCTTGTCTACACCTGCCAGGCAACTGTCTCATTTGAGCTCATGTCATGCCGTCTTAGCACCAGGTGTTGAGGCGCGCGTCACACGGGCGACAAGGGCGAGGCTATGGCCGTCTCAGACGCCCGTGAAGTGCTGCAGTGTGAGCGCATTTGCGGGCGTACGGCCTGTCGACGTCTGTATCTAGCACTTTGCGATGCGGCTACGTACTCCATCATACAGTGCGATGATTAAGCCCCAACACCGAGTTGTGTTGATGGACTAGAGATGTGGAAGAGCATTGAGAAGAGTCAGGAAAGATGGGTTGACATGCGAAGTACGGGATACATGCCTGGAACGCAAGCTAATCCTACATCGGTCGACCACCACGACCTCACTTCTTACTGTTTCCAAGGCATACACAGCTCTACGATGATGCATCGAGCGACTGTCCGACCCACGAGCTATCGAGTAGATACTTACCCGTTCTCCAGGAGGTCGCCGCCGCAGGTCTGGAACTTGGAATGGAAGCGACGCAAAATACATACATGCATTACTGCATTCTATGTCAGTGCGACCTTGATCGAGCGGACTGGTCCGACTGGATATGACAACAAGATAACCAGGCAAGCTTCGAGTAATACGCCGCCTATTAGGGAAAGCGGAGGATGGCCTAAGTAGGTAGCTCAAAGATGCTACTACGCTAAAGCTCTAGACAAACCTCTTAATAGCTAACTAACCGAATGCAACTAACTACTAGTTAAGCCTTTTTAGAGCTTAACTAGCTAGTTAACTATAAGGTAGTTAGTTAACTATTAACTATATAAAAGCTACAACTATAGTTAGTTAGCTAGAGTATTTTATATATATATTTATTAGTAAAGTTAGCTTACTTAAACCTTAACTCTTCGCCCTATAACTTCTTATTTAAGTATAGTATACTATAGTAACGCGAGTCGAATATAGAACAACTCTCTCTAAAGGTAGGAATTAGGCCTTAATTATATTATACGTAAGAGTAGAGGTATTCTACTATAAACTTTCTAGGAAACAACGCGTTATTATTAGGCTTTACTAATATTAGATTTATTATATCTTTAGTAATACTATCTTAAAATAGCTAGTAGTACTCGCAAATTAAAGCGTAAGGTATTAACTATCGATCCTAACGCGCAAACTATAGCTACTACTACTTTCTTAAGTAAGAAAGTAAAGAGTACGTAGTAACGAACTCTCGTATTCGGTAAAACGCTTCTACTAGCTAAAACCTCTACTCTAAATACTCTAAGTACTACTCTAACTATTATAGTTAACTTAGATTCTAATAAGGAAGAGAAGGATAATAACTCTAAAGTTAAGAAGATTAATACGTACTAGCGCGTTAGCTTTCCTATTAATTTTACGAGGTTTTTAGGTACGTACTACCTACGCGATAGGAACAAGCGTAATACTAGTAGTAACCGTATCTTATAGGTCTAGTAGTATAGTATAGAGCTTAAGTAGCTCGAGAAGAACAAGTACTAGAGAGAACGATACTTCTACTATAAGTTCTACTACGATAAAGGCAATCCTTATTTATAGCTATACTACTCTACCTAGAGTATTAGCTAGTATCTTAAGAACGACTACTACGCGTTTTACGATAGTATCTATATAGACGAAGCTAAGTAGCCGTAGATAAAGCTTAATACCTTCCTCGATAGTACGTACTCTCTTTAAGTAGAGCGCTAGATTAGTTACTTTATCGACTAGATAGTATACGACAATATTAGCTTTAGTTAAGCTATAAGCGAGCGCCTTCGTAAAGTAATTATTAATAGTAGTCCTTACGTTAAGTACCTTCTACTAAGAGCTAGTATAGTACGTAATTAGATTACGCGTACGTTTTAGGAATATTGTCTAGAGGTAAAGCTAAGTCTTTATAAAGTAGTAAGCCGTATTAATCTATTGTTTAACCTCTAGCTCGCGCTAACTAGTAAATACCTTCTTAGCGTTATTAGCTACTAGATCGATAAGTACTACGAACTAAAGATAGTACTACTTAGTCTAAAGCCTATTAGTAAGAATTATAAGAGTACTAATATCGAGCTACTACTTTATAGCGTTATTAAAGAGTACGATATTAGCTATAAGCTTAGTACGTTTTAGATAGATAACGCGAATAATAACGATACTTACCTTAAGGAGCTATAGAAGACGTACTTCTTCGATCTTAGTAAGTACTAGCTACGCTATTAAGAGTACGTTATTAACCTTATCGTTAAGGCTCTACTATTTAGTAAAAGCGTTAGCTTATTTAAGAAGGAGCTCTAAGACGCGTCGTACGAGTAAGTTACTAAGCTCTAGTATAATAAGAGCGCGATTAGTAGGCTTTATAATATTATCTAGTATATTACTAGCTCTAAGCTCTATATTAGTATCTTTAACGAAGCGTAGCTAGCTAAGTACGACGAGCTAGAGTCGTACTTACTTAGCCTCTAGAAGAATAGTAGTATCTATTAGTATAGCTCGCTTTATATAATCCGACGCGCTCGTCGATTATAACGAGCTATCTAGTAGTACTACGACAAGTAGGTAAAGCTAAAGAAGAAGAACGCGTACGACCTTACTAAGGACTTTCTTAACGACAAGGATTAGTAAGAGCTTAAGTACTTTAAGGAGCTACTCGGCTTCTTCGAGTACGTAGTAAAGCGTATCGAAGGTAATACTATAGAAGGTAGTTACGGCGCGCTATAGGAGGTATTACTAACGTTTAACTATATCTTTAAGGAGCTCTCGAAGAAGGCGACTAAGATCGAAACTAAAGGATCTAATAACTACGTTTATAGTAACTACTACTAGACTAGCGTAAACGGTACCTTTGTTAAGGCTCGCGAGTACTATAAGAAGACTAACGATACTAGACTCTATTGCGATACTCTTACTCTCTACCTCTACTACTAGTACGACTACTTCGAGCGCTCGTAGCGTAAGCTACTAGATAGTAAAGGTAAGGTAGAGCGAGCTAAGAAGGCTATTAAAGAGCTATATAAGGAATATGTCGCGCGCGAGTAGTTAGAGTAAGAGGAGGTCGTTAAGCTAGAGCTACTATAGTTAACTAGTAGTAGTAATAATAAGAGTAGTAATAAGCTAACTAAGGCCTAGCGTACTACCTTCGCGTACTATAACGCTCTTAATCTTAAGAGTTAACGCTACTATAAGATACGTAAGTAATAAGACGAGCTCTAGCGCTTTATAGATAAGGATAACCTTAATCTAACGTATACTAAGAAGGATATCGATAGCAAGCTAGTTAAGCGTAGTTATATAGATAAGCCGCTACTCTAGTAGCGAGATAAGAGTAAAGTACGGTATCTAACGCTTACGAAGATAGCGTACGATCTCTTTAGTATACTAGGTACGAGCTATAACTCTAAACGAGTATTTAGTAGAGCGAAAAAGATAGTAACGCTAGAGCGGTATAGTCTAAAGAGTAATATTATTAAGGTAGCGTAGTACTTAAAGACCTAGCTATAATAACGTATCTATAATAGAGTAGTAACGTAGTAAACGCTAGAGTAAGTAAATACTAAGTACTAAAACGCTATCGACGAGGCTAAGAGGCTTAACTAATAGATAACTAATACTTTAGTTTAGTTAACTAACCCTTAACTAGCGGCGACGAGCTTAACTTAACTAACTAGTTAACTACCGACGACGAGCTTAACTAGCAACTAGCAAACCGCTCAACCATCCGGTTAGTTGGCTATTAAGAGGTTTGGCTCTAGACGACCAGGCACCCTAGAGCTTCGGCAAGCGATAGAAACAAGCCGATGCCAAAGCTGAAAGGGCGGCGCAGCAAGGAAGGGTTAGGTGCGGACCGCATACGTTCGTGTCCGCAATCACCATATGGTTGCAGCTCGTCCAGTACCCACGTTCCGAGATGCTGTCGTCCTTCACTACGTGCGGTCTGGCGTAAGGATGTTGCGTCTTCAAGGTTGGGCAATGATGCAGGTCATGACATGATCATGTCATGAACGGATTGGGATTACGCAGTAGGGCCATAATGGAGCTCTGCCACTGTGCTCGGTATCCGGGTACTTCGCATGCGGCGTACACCTGGGCTGATACACAGTCGCACCCTTTCGGGCAGCGTTGAGGGTTGGCCGAGTCTCCAGCAGCAGATGGCATGATCTGATCATTGCTTGCTTCCATACGGTCGATGCTCATGAGTGCAATATCATATGGCAAGGGTTTTACGTCGATCCATGGAGACACGGTGACGATGTCTCCGCAGGCTGCCAGTGCGGGCTTGAGTGCACAGACACGGAAAGTTCGTGAGCTTCAACATTCCGTCAAGCAGAAACCACTCGAACGTCGTGACGAGCAGCATCTACCGGCATGGGCTGCATGTCATGATCGTAGCAGTCCTGGCAGCCCACCCTGTGTCGGAAAAGAATCTCCTGGTCCAGGCCGTGTACTGAAAGTGCATAGAGTAGCGACCAGCCTGATGGTACTGAGAGTGGTATGCTGGCTGACTAGAGGCTTTGAAGAGCAAGATGCGGCTGCCGTACGAGTAGACCAGAGGGAGTAGGTCCATGAACGTCATGATCTCATGGCATTGCTGCAGTAGTAGCTCGTTTCGAGCATCGAAAGACTCGGTGCCTCCTAGCCATCAGTCTCGGATAGTCTCGTCCAGGCAGGCCAGGACATTTTCGGGTAGCGTTGGGGTTGTCTTTGTTCAGCTGAGCCCCCAGAAACAGATTCCGGTATACTTGAGCAGCATCACGCAAGGCTGGCCGAGAGCTAGCTATCCGTACTTGCGCTCCTCAAGCGAATCATCATTTGCTCGCCGGCTGCGCTTTCGGCAAGAGATCAGGCCGAGCAGAGGACCTATAGCTGCCAGCCTGGAACGCGACCACATACAAAGCCTCCAGCGGATTGAGTGTTCAGCTGGCCGTACTTTATATGATCCAGAGACTCGTCAGGGCCGGCAGCAATCCGTGAATAGTATACGAGGCCTTCATACCAGTCATGGCCGCCAGAGGAAGACGCATTCACCTCCCGAATCCCGTGTGTGGGTCTGCCAAGTGGCCCAAGTCACAGGAACGGAGTGAGTAATGGTTTCGAGGGTGCCAGGTCTTCAAGCCGGTCACATAACCCCTAGCGTACATAGCTTAGGTAGCCGTATATAGGAACGCGTACGAGCTGGCTTTCTCTCCTCTCCCGTTAGCTCCTGCAGGTGCCATGAATGATCTCCGGGACGTCCCAAGTGCTGTACAAGTCTTCGAGACACTCTCGGTATGACAGTACCAGCAGACTCGAGCACAATGCAGGATGCCAACATCTCCACGATGTACTGTCCACTTCGAGCTTGCAGAGCCTAGCTGATTATCTGTCACAGCCCCCAAGACTCCCTCCGGACTCGCTGCTGGGGTCTCCATGCTGATAGTCTGAAAGGCCCAAGAACACGAATCTCAAGTCACTCAAGCCCAGCGGCGCACGGCCATAGCCATCAGGATATCGAGGATCTTCTTTCAGGCCGTATTGGACTCCTGGTCACGGTCGACAAGGACTGGGAGTGAAGCCATCTGAGAGGGCCAGCATCCCCTAAAAATTCTTATTTGACCGACAGAGATCTTGATACACATATCGTTCACTGATCAGAAGAAGAGGCTCCAGCATAGGCGAAGCTGAAGTGTTCCCCTGACCCACGCTATAGCCAACTAGGCAGGTCCGCAAGCATCGCCGACCTCACACGAACCCTTGGAAGCAAAGTCTTCATCTTCCACCCTTCTCCTGGCCTCAAGATTACTCTACTCCCGCAGTAGAGCCAGAAGGCTTGGCGACTGCGGCAGGTGGTCGATGAGATGAGCAGCGCTGCAAGTCCATGGGGAGGACAAGAGCCAGCATTCCAGAGGGCCACAATGAAGTATATGGCATCGAGAAACGAGGAAGACGAGAGATGGAGGAAAGAGATGAGGATGTACAATAGTCTGCCCTGCCGAGAAGAAAGGTGTCCATGGCTACTTACGAGCAATGCTGGGTGATGACAGATGGTGGCATGCTGATGCGCCCAGCTGGCTTATGAAGGCTCGAGTTTGAGCAAGTCAGTTTCCAGCTTCCCGTAGAGGGTCAACGACAGCATGCCTTCTGCAGCCACGTGCCACTCAACTTGCTTTTCCAAGCACCAATGATCGCACCACTGCATGGCAAGGTGAGGTAAGTCTCCCCAGTCTCTATTCTCAGTAAGCCCGCTGTATCCTTACCTACCCGACAGTCATATGACTACTTGCTTCCAGCCCGTTACACACTCGACTGCCGGACTTGGTCGGCGGAATAGTACCAGAGGTCATGTTGCAGTCTCCCTCATTGCTCTGCTACAAAGGATGCGCCGCGGCTTCAACACCATATCCTCGTGTTCCTATCCAAGCTGGTCGCAAAAACATTTTCAAACCTTCCTCCGCCCGCAATGCATTCCGCGATCTTTGCTGAGGTGTGCCGCATTGGCCCTCAAGCTCTGCCAAACCTTGCGCAAGACCCCCCCTCCAGTATGAATACAAATTACCGCTGACGATATCGCAGCCATCCCGCTTACGCAATCACTCCATACTCTGCGCACTCCCGTCTCTTACCATACTGCCCACCGTGGCTAGAACATGGATAGACCAGTGTGAGGACAGCTCTGCTGGTGCACGCCGCCACTGATGTCCAGACCGCAGTCGCACCCACCGCCTGGAAACATATCAAAGTCCTCGTTCGGATCGATGCCGAAGTCTGTGTAGAGTTGCTCGCGGGATGGCTGAGCCGGAAAGTCTTGGTACTCCCTGCCGTTCGCCGGAGGGGCGTGGCTCGGGTGGCCATAATCCTCGACCTGATCGAGCCATTTCTGTACGTTATGCCCAGTCGGCCCCACCTGCGTCTGCGTTTTGACTTCAGCTGGCAGATTGCTTCGCACCCCGTACGCGGCTTGCGGGTTACTCTGGGTGTCGAGCATAGCAGAGTCGACGGTCAGCTGCGAAACATTGTTGCCCATGCTTCCTAGAGGGCCAGGGACAGCGAGCGGGTGGATCGGAGGACCGCCACACGAAGCTTGAGGTGGTGCAGGCGCTGCTGACGTTGGCTGCTGTCCGTACTAGGAAACAGCAGCGGCCACCATGCTTTGCGTCTGCGCCTGGATCAGCTCCTGGCGGCGAGTGGTATCCTCCCTGCCCCTCTCAGTCACTCGCTTCGTGCGAGCCTTGTTATTCTTCTGTACCGGATGGGTCATGGCCGGGTACTGGATAAAGTTCGCAACTGGCTGGCCCATGACCGGCTCGAACACAACACTGTTCGCTGGTAGACCTGGCACGACGAACCCCGAGATACACCCGCGCATAGTATTCGTCATCTGATGCGCCGGTGTGGAGGCAAGTGCTGCGGCCGCGATGCTGTCTTGCCCTTCTCCGTCTTCACACGAATTCCCATTGCTTCTCGGAACCGCAAAGCCTGGGTCTGCAGATGGTTTGCCTGGTTCTCGACGTCCGGACGAAGCAACTCGGGCATATGGGCGGTGATCTGATCCCAGCTCATACCGAGGTAGTGCAATGCGTTCAGCTTGTCTGGATCCTCGTCGGCGTCGATGGGGGCTGGCGCAAAGGGCAGATCTGCCTGTGCAACTTCACGCGTGCCTCTGCCGCTGCCGATGATGGTGAAGACTGTCTCTCCATCAAGGTTGAGCCTCGTATATGGTTCCTTGATGAACGATGGGTGGTTCTTCCAGTGCCTCTCTGTGCTGTGGATGCGGTAGGTCACCTCGTGCGATACTTGCCTGAAGCCGCAATGCACCAAAGTCGGATGGAAAGCGGTGCGCTGATCAAGCGGCTTGCTGACGTCGATGGGGTACCGGTTGATCATCGGGCATTCGAGGTAAACGCTACGATCTGAGCTTTGCAGCACAAGGTCGTGAAGCGCCTTATCGGTCGCGCTCGGGATGGTTCTTGTGGGCGGTGACGATAGCTGGATAGTCTTCATGGCGTAGAGGCCTTGCCGCTCGATGATCTGTGCTTCGATGGTACGCTCGGTTGGGACTGGCCTGAACTCGTAGCTAGAGATCTTTTTGTATCCGTCCAACGCCGAGCCGCTCGTACCAGGCCTCTCCACCCAGTACGGATCGAGAGCAGTATACACCGGCAGCTCGAACGCAGGCACAGGACCCTGGCTGAACTGGCGCTTGCGCTGGAAGTTAAGCCGCTCGATATGCTGGTATGCGTTGAGACCCGGTACCCTGCTGCCCTGCGAGCCCTCGACCAGACCTGATGACCATTTGACCGGAATTTGTTCCAGCTCTTTGAAGTCAGGGCCGCCGAACGCTGCTGCTGCAACGACCAGTGACGCATACGGAAGGCCGAGCGCCGCAGCTTGCTCTTCGTAATACTTCAGCGGAAAGTACCAGTGCCCGAAGTCGCTTCTGCCGATATCAGGAGCTTTTACATCCGGCAAGTAGAGAGCGTGAGGCAGTGGTAGGTTTTGGACAGAGCGTGGACAGCGGAAGGCCAGTGGGGCATTTGAGTTGGTGGTCTTTGGCGGAAGCACGTTTGGATTGTGCAAAGTGTGCGCCTTCCAGGGCGGGCCATTGCCTTCCCGCCAGACGAGGGGCCCGTTGACCTTCGGAGCCATGGACAGTACCGACTCTTTGCAATCGAGCTCCAGCAGGTATCGGCTTGACTGACCGACTGATAACTGGAAGAGCCTCTTGTTGGTGTCGAAGAACGTAAGGGCTGTGCATCGTTAGCAGCCATACATGGACCGGATGAGTTCAAGACTTACTGCCATCACCATGATCGCGCACCATGAGCACCTGGTGACCTTGCTTAAGCGGCGCTTTGTTCAAGCCCTCGTAGAATGACATGAAGTCCTCCCGGACCGAGAAGAGCCGATGCAAGTACTTGCAGCCTTTAACCAGGTCAAGGACGAACGCATCCTGCGCTTCGAGCGGCATCCCGCCTACGGCGGTGACAGTAAAGCCTCCTAGAAGATCGTCCACCAGCCCGAAGACTTCGCCGTCGATACTCCGGACGTATGTCAACCCTTCCAAACGTCAGCATTTAGTTGAGTTCATCGGGGTATGCCATTTTCTTCTCACCTGAGTCATCATAGATCTCAAGAACGTCCACTTGGGTTCCAACCGCCATCGATATCTCATCCCCATCACGATCACACACCTTCACCGGTACAGCCAACTCACGGAGCTCCCTGATGGTATGTTCGTCCTTCCGCTTGGTTTCTTGGCCTGCTTGGCGTTTTTTGTCATTCGGCGGTCCGAGCTTCTTCTTCAGTGGCGCATTGAAGCTCCCCGACCAAAGCTGAGCGAGGACTGGCGTTGCCGGCGTGGTGGTCAAACACAGATCAATGCTGTCGGTGTAAAACAAAACTGCACTATATTCGACCACGGCCTGGGCCTCACCATCATCACCGACAATCTCATTCACCAACCTCACGATGTCCCCTTGGTCCAAAATTACCATGCTCCCATTGAAAGTGAACATTGGAACTGGATCCGTAACGACGAGGATGATTTCGAGGTTTCGAGCCTCTCCTTCCCCCAGAAGGTACTTTGGCTCGTACCGGAATGGCGCCGGGCCCGCCATCGCAAGCGTAGGTTCTGCAAGCTGTTGAAGTCTTATATAGTGCTCGATCGCTGGGCGGTTTGATTTCGTGAAGTGGTCGCTCTGCCGGGTGGCTATGTAAGAAGGCGTGCTGATGGTGTCAAACGACCGTGTGAAGCTTCATTAATGGAACAGTCAGTATACGACCTGGACGTGTGGACGTGTTATTGTTATAGAAATGTGTGGGGGTGAAGGTTCCGACTAAGCCGCATTTGGTTCGGAAAAAGAATATGGATTGAGGATGAGGGGACGTCGTCAATGAGGTGACGAGAGGACAGCCGCTGTTGAAAAGATAAACACACCTCTTTGGACTTCGTAGTCGTGCCGATGTCTCACGTTGCCGCTTGCTGTTTGCGGTGGGCGCGACTGTCTCAGCGAAGGTCGAAGATGCAAAGACGCAGGACGAGCTCGAGCGATGAATGACAAGTTGTACTGAGCAGTTTCTTGTTGAAAGAAGTGCGCCTCCGGGGTGCGGGTTTCATCTGTGAGCCCGGCGAGACTCGTGCACGTTGCGATGCTGTCGCTCTGGTCGTTGGGAGGAAGCTCAAGTTGTGGCTGAAGCCTTTGTTTACCGAATCGCCCGAGCCAAAACGAAGGTCTGGAGTCGGCTCGCGAGGACTTTGTGCGTGTCTTTCGCGTGAGGTTGAGATCTGGTCTGGGCGTGGTGGGGTCCGCGCCGCTATCGCTGTGGAGGGGTTGATGAAGTGACGTTCCACCTGGATTATCGCGTCATATCACGTGAGAAGCCGAAGACTAAAATTTTAATCCCGCCCTGCGCTTGCAAATCACGGTGTAGCGCCCCTCAAGGTCACCACGGGCCTATTCAGAAACGATAAACACGTCGCATACCATGGCTTGGTAGTCTGTATCATGATGAAACCCCCGTGGTCGATTCGAAATAGCATTGCGATGTATGGCCAGGTGTGACTACACCGACTAATAACCGCCCTGCTACCAAAATCACGAGGCCTATGGTTGTGCATTTCTTCGACCGACCCAAATGCCTCACTGATGTCCCTTCTCTTTCGTGGTGTCGGTAGAGTGCTCGTAGTTGATCGGCAATGCTCCATCGGGCCTGAAGCATTTGCCAGCACGAGGCCCAGTGGGCCCCCGGCCGTCCTCGCGTGGATTGAGGAATTTTTCTCGACACACGGTGGGACAGCGGCTGGCAGCCGATCACTCAGTTGCCTTGAGACCTACGTAAAGGCAGGGGTGGCATAAATGTGGTTGTGGATAGCGTTGGCAAGAGTGGTGTCGTGTTGGCCTGTATTGCTTGGCTATCCCTTGCGGCGCAATCTGACGCAAGGGGGTTCGGCGCGCCGCCAACCGAAGATGAGATGGGGAACGGAATGGGAATCCAGACATAGGCATAATGTGGTCTCCTTCTACAACCATCTTCAAGCTAGTTAGGATAGCATGATTGTAAAACTTCCTTTGATCTACGATGCTGGGACTCCCACTGCCTCGGCTTCGGTATGAGCTGGCTGCTAAAGAACATATCGCAAGCCGACGATGTAGATCCCTGGGAACTACCAGTATGGCTGCAGATCACCGCAAACAACAGACTGTCCACGCGACTTTCCTCTTCCTTCCTCCGTATGCAACGTCAACAGCTCTACGTAGGAGCTCACCAGCAGTCGGAGAGTACTGGCATCCCCTGTCAAGAGACTAAAACATGGAGAGCACATTGGCGACCGGGTGGAGCAGACTAATATTATGACCCATGTCTGACCTCGTGCCATTGCATATCTTTCTAGCGACAATGTAGGGTTGAGTGAGGAACGTTCCAGCATGTGCATTTCGCTTCCCGCTAATCGCTAGCCGCGACGATTGGTGGCCGTCTTCGCATGTGATCCTCCGCTTCGTCTGTACCGCAGCCTCGAATGGTCCAAGCTTCAACGCAAAGTAAGTTCGTGCAAATGCTACCACCTCCACCGCACTCACGAAATCAAACCAGGAAATTTTACAACATCCTCAAGTTCCGCATCTCTTGGTGACGGTACTCTTCCTGCCTGTAGCGACGGTATTCCGATCTGGCCTGCCTCAACCGCGACTACAGATACAGCGCAGACTGGAAAGAAGGCTCGAGGAATTGAGCAATCTGAGCCGGGTATGCCACAGCAGTCCGACCTCATTGACCTGATGGCTAACGCACACCATAGCTACAGCTTCATATCTCAATGAGTGGTGAGCAGAGACTCATCTTCTCCGCGACTCGGATACAGCAAGCTCCGTGACCGTCACTCAGCAATGTCGAATTTTCGCCGCACCGATAGCTCTTCACGGCGGCTTCAACACTCCATGGGAGCTGGAGAACGCCTACAGTAGGGGCAACACTAATGCAGTCGTTGGCATCAATCTGATTGCAGATGTGCCGGGCTACGCGGGTCCCATCGCAGCAAACATTCCCATCTTCGCCATCATCTTCGGAAGAACGACGGCGAGGTTTGCGCCTTCGAAAGAGGCCGTGAAGTCCATCCGCAAACATGGCGCGAATGCACCTGGCAGCCGCGACATCCCTCTGAACACATTCTCTATCCCAAGCTTCGGTGACTATCCTTCCATCGCGACTTCCTATGGTAAGCGACGTGTGCTCAGCTATTTCTGCATATCCTTGCTAACATTGTTGCACAGCCCAAGCACGATCGAGAGACGCGTATAATCCAGAGAACTATACATCCTTCATCGCAAGCCAGGCCGGCCTCACCAGTGTGACGCCGGTAGCTGCCAGTTGCGTACTCGAATCGGACACGGCGTACAAGGCACCACAAGTCGATGTTCAACTTCTCAGGGACGGTAACGGTAACACGGTGATTGGTCCGAACGGTCGTCTTCTGCGCGACTTCACCCATGTGCTGCCTGACAGAATTTATACGATGATCAATGAAGATGATTACCTCGTCGCGGCCTGGATGAATCTCGATCCACGCATAGAGATGAAGGACATCATCGATCGGTTCTGGTGCGCGATGCCGGAGGATGAGCAGATTGGAGTGACGAACTTAATAAGCCAAGCCGCTCGGCGCTGGCGCATGCACAACCACATGCTGTCGGCCGTGAAGAAGACAAACGCCAATCCAACGCTCGAGACCGACAAGAGTGCCGTCAGGGGCTTGGAAATGCACAAGCTGGCAGCTAATACGTCCTGGGACCTCGACGATACGGGTCGGTACGTCACACGGGATGGTATCACCTGGTATCCGGCGCCGGAGCTGCATCACACCTCGCCAAAAGTCACCAAGGACTCGCAGGATACGGTCACACCACGTGTACGCAAGGCGCTCGATGCTATAGACGCCGAGCCGACTGTACAACAGGCGCAGTATCTCCCTATCCAGATGGCAGCGCCACAGTACTTTCCACAGTACGCCTCTGGCTTCGGTATGATCCCATCTTCCGCAGTGATTGCATCTCCAAAAACCACAACATCTGTCATGCAGGGCCCATACTATGTGGCAAACTCACAGCCTGCTCCGCCTCAGCGTAAGAGCCCGTACCCTGCGGTGGATCCCAACCTCACGTCAAACCAGTCAACTGTCATGAGATCACCATCTACGGCTTCTTTGTCACAGACGACAGCAGACCACAGTTGCCGTAGGAGCTCCCAGGACGACAAGGGCGGCATCCCTGTTGGTTGTGGGTGCGACGGGACGCCAAAGGGGTCTCACTGTGACGACTGCGCCTCGAGGATTCTGTTTGAGCACCTGAACGGCTACTCAGGTGAAGGGGCTTGAGCATGCGCGAGGACCAGCACAAGCCTCACTTCGAACATCTCACCGAGCCCGCTGTGGATGGCCAATCTCTCTGGGGTCGGTACTGTACATTGGGCGAACACCAGTGAGAGCCCTGCTGCAGTGCGGCATCACAACTCGATGCCGATGCACATGGGCTCTTGGAAGGCCTCAATATCGCCTGGATCTTTCCAGCAGAAGTCATGCCTCTCACGCACCACGTCAATACGCATCGTATTGGCGCAATGCGTCTGAGCCCTGAGAGCACAATATCACCGCCATGCCTCGATCCGGACACTGAAATCACTGCATTCTGTCACCAATCACGACTTTATCACACCTTGCAGCTATTCACAACTCCCAGCGTTTTCCGATTGCGACTCGCCAGGACTACGAGAGTCCCAGAGGATGATGCGGCAAAGCACTCCCAAATCAGACGTGGCGACCTTCTCACCTTTACGCAGGCGTGTTGCCGCAGTGACCCAGCGCTTCGCTCGACATGCACGCTAATGTAGAGAGCTCGCGAAAGTCTGTGGCTAGGAGAGCGAGAGAGGTTTTAGTGGCAGAAGCAGGGCGCAGTCGGCGCGATGTACTTCATGTGTATTTTAGTGTATCAACAGATCATCTTTCCTTCACTCCACCGTGTTCCCACCTCCTTAGCCCCATGCTTCCCTCCTGAAGGTACGTTCGAGGCCCCGTCGTCAGCATGCCGGTTTAGAGAATGAGCTATACCGTATCTATCTTCTCCAAATCCCAAGCCACATCTCCATGCAAACTCCGCACCTTGTCACTTTCTGAGCCAACAGTGTAGTTATCGCAATAACGGCGACCAAACTGCATCCGCTGCCAGTATGTGCTAGAGAAGCTGAAGCACCAGACCCTTTTCTTTATATACTCACCTAGATTGGAGACCCGCTCTCCTCTCATCTTACTTGGTACTTGTGTAGCTTTTTGAAGCGTGTAATGCCTCTCCCAATGCGTATGTCTTCGTCCAGCGCTATGCCTGTCCTAATCTAACATCTATAATGTAGCGTCATGAGCGTCGTAGTACTTGCTTTTACAAGTACTGATGTCTATATATTGGTAGATGTCTATAGTCGTATATACAAGAATCAATAAGACAATGTTCTCCGCTCCCTTCCTCTCTAGTATTCCGATCGGCACCGCAAGGTTACGGCGAAAATACAGTAGCATCTAAAGACAGTCCATTACTTACCGTCATATTACTCTATGCTTAAGCGATTTTGATCTGTACATTATTCTAAATCCCCTGTCATGGATTTCTGAATCTCAACAGGACATAACAGGATTGTACAGTGCCGAGACTGTCTCGCAGTGTCCATCAAGAAGAGAAAAAGCGTACATCCATATGCGGCGCCTTTGCAACACATAACCTTGTTCAGGGTGTGTTCTTGATAGCGGCAAACCCAGGTCTATGCGCTCCCAATCCAAGGCCTAACAATATATATCCGTATACTTCTCTTGTTTCTCGGCCTAAAGAGTTACACCCTATTGCCCTTCGCACGATTCTTCAGCATCCAGTCATGTGTGCGCTGTGCCGTATTTGAGCCTGTGCTAATGTCAGCCGTACAGACCAAGTAGGCCGGAACCAATAGCTGCTGCATTCAAAGTTGCAGCCGCCGGTCAATGTTGCGTAGAAAGCCATTGGCTGGTGCACCACTCGCATTGAACGAGTAGAGACCAGATATAGTAGGATCCCGCTGGTGCGAAACGAAACTTAGTGTCTGTTGCGACGCTAGTCCATATGGTATCGTGCTTGAGCTAAGCGTGTCGTAGGCTTGTTGCCGCTGAGATCCGAGTCAATTGTGCGAATTGGGTCAATTGCGGCCGTTGGAAGGCTCGCCGGTTTGGCTGGTTCTGTGTATAAGGGGAGCCTGAGGAGGAAACTAGCCTAACCAGCGTAATTGTTTAACGACAATTGGTGCTCTAAGCCGAGTAAGTTCCTACTAGTAGCGCCGTTCTTAGCTACAAAGTTGTACCCGAGTGTTCTTTAGAATATAGTATACGGAGGAACTGTAGCGAGATACACGTGCTCTTGTAAGGAAATATATTAGCGCATAGCGATCTGAAGTGAATTTCAGTAGTAGAGGAAGCAGGCAGGCTAACCTCCAAAGTTTTCGATACTAGTGTTCTTGGCTCCGCGTAAGTGATTGTAAATTGATCGGATAGAAAATGTTACCGTGTTTCGAGCGCTTATATAGAGACCTCCCTCAAGCCCCCGCAAAGCATTAGCTATATGGCGTCCTGTGGCTTGCCTAAGACACCTCAAGGCAGTCCTGCTCGTCTGATGTGACGCTCTCTTGCGAAGGTAACGAGATAACATGAGTCTGCAGACCGAGCGTCCAGGCTGACTATTGACGTGTCTTCGTACTACTCTTCACTCGATCCAAGCAGTGGGCCCTCTAATAGCACAGTTGAATTGCTGCGTTGCAGTAGATGACGAGATCAGGGTCTCTGTGAACCAGAGGAAGAGGAGATGCATCAGTAAAGTATATAGCACTCCTCAATGCCGTTGCAAGACTCTTCGTCTCAGACTCGTGGCTCGTCTTCAGGTCCTGTGGACGCCAATGGCATTGGTTTGGGTGGAGGCTCTCATGTTCTTAGCCATTGCCCTTACATGATGTCCCGGTCTCTTCGAGTATCCCTGAGGATACCATCAGGTCTCTAGTCGTCGTCCGCATATCAGGTCCCCGAGTCCCTCGGATTGGTGCTGCCATTGGACCAGATCCCTCCCAGCAAGCCATATCTGCAGTCTCGAGAAGACATGAATCTGATCATCTCTCGAGACCCTCCTGGCCTCCTGGCCCATGGTCAAGGCCGGCCTTAGCAAAATGTCACGTGACCGTGGGTGGCATTTTGATATCGCTGCAATTGGAGCCATTGACCTTGCCTGGATGCATTAGAATGCCGGAAAACCTTACGATGGGAATAGGATGCGAAGCTGGTCGGTATACGAAGATGTTGATGTTATTAGGCCATCCAGCATTAGCAATCGGAGCGAACCAAACTGCGCGGACGGCGCATTCTGTGCGCAGTGCACATTTCGCCCCCTCCACACGTTGGCACTACAAAATTGAAAAATTCTGCTGCTCCCAGGATGTTTGCGCCGCGTCAAATTGTTCGTTAGCATTGCGAACGCTGGCAAGAGTACGCTTGAGCTTGCGAGGAAAGCGAGAAAGCTCACGCCAAGCCAAAATCTCGAAACACCACACCACACCAATAGAACAGCAATATACTCATCTCGGACAGGTCCAGAACGCTGTATAGCACAGCAGAGGACGATCGAAGTTCGCGAAGTGCTTGTTAGACGAGCGAGATGGCTATACCAGTTAGCCAGCGTTCGCGCACTCGAAGCGAGAGATGGAGAGGAAGATGAGGAAGTACGGAGCATTATACATTTTGAAGTAAAGGACCTGGTACGGCGATAGAAAGAGCAGGGAGAGATACATTACAAGTAGGGTTATGCCCAAGCAAGCATGACCAAGCCGGAGGTGCGGTGCATTGCCTGCAAACTCGAAGCAGCAACAGCGACAACCCAGCCCTGAGCACTGGTACAAGTCTAGCACATGGTCCGGGGCCGGCAGCGACATGCACCCGAAGTGAGACTTCGTATCTTGGAAAGCCGGACTCCTATGGTTAGTACAACTCGACGCTTACAAGCGGAGTGATATGTCGGCAGCAACCGCTTCGCTGTATCACAAGGCAGCCTTCCGAGCTGGAGGTAAGAACTCGCAGCACGCCTGCTCTAGCCTCACTTGACCGCGAGGCCTGTGGCATCGTCAGCTGCTGCTAGTCGTACACTTCACTTACCTTCAATCACCACGCCCACAAACAAGGTACAAGTCCAACATAGGTTCCAGGATCGGCAGCGACGACCTTTGATACGGCCCTGAATGCGGCAGTAATACTTGCGCTGCATTACATGGCAGTCCTCCGAGCTCTGTGCGTTGATACTCAGTATATCTACCCTAACCTAGCTTGTCCGCAACATGCGGCAGCAGTACTTGTGCTGCATTATACGACAACCTTCATACCCCACCTAGACGAGCATGATAGCCCCATACTCTACTCTCTGTTGACATCACAAAGGGTAGAGTATGGGGCTTTTTTGCGCTCGGTCGGTCCAGGAGTCAGAAAAATCTTTCAGAGACTATGCTCCAGGACCGGCAGCGACATCCATTACCATGCCAATGGGTGCGACAGCGTCTCCAAACTGCATCATATGGCTCGCTTTCGGTTGCTGGTAGACCTGCCATACCCTCGCTTTCCCGCAAGGCTTGTCTGGTGACACCGTCAGCTGTTCTCAGTCACAAGACTCACTTATATCACTCCAAGGCCATACCATGCCTTCTCAGGTGCTCACCACCGCAAAGGGTGGGTGACTAAGTTGGACGCTCTTTCATTGAGCATGCTATGGACAATGCGTGACGCTATCAACAGCCCGCTTTTGTCCTCTTGCTCTGTCACTGCTTCAGCTCACCCGTATCCCCTATGCACTGCGATGTCCAAGTGAGGCGTGCCTAATCGGCCCTTCTTGTCGACGTTGTCGTGCTCCGCTCCGCAAGATATGCGTTGAGCTGGAGCGACAAGCCCACCCCTCCCTCTCCCTTTCCACTGAAACACATCGCTCCGCCAGTAGGCGTTGAGTCAACCCATCCTCCTCTTTTCCTATCACTGCCTGATACTCCGCCTGCAGGCGTCGAGTTATACTCAGAATCCATTGCCGAACCCCGAGCCTTCCCTGCAAGCCTTCACTCCGCTCACCTCTAAAGCTCCACCTACCCAAACCACCACCCTCCGCCAGGCCCTCGCAGGCACAGAATGGCCCAAGATACCATCCATACCCACGAGATTGGCACGAGCACTCAATCGGACAGAAGATCACCGAAGACATCGCCATCCGCACCCAAAACCGTCGGCACGTCGTCATGGAACCAGAGGTCCTGGGTGCTGCGGTCTGGCATGGGAGGCAGCTCGAAGTCGTTCTGCTCTGCAGCGAACATGTCACCCTGGAAGGCGTCGAAGCTCATATCCGGAGCTGGGGTGCCGGGAATAAGGTCGCCGAGGGCCATGAAATTGTTAATGCCCATACCGGCGGCGTCCTGCCAGGGTTCGCGCGTTTGGGTCACGATCTCTGGGACAAGCTCCTGCATGGACTGCTGCTGGTTGTCAACGTCAGTCGGTGTTGAGCTCGTCCTAGGACCAAAGCCGTTCTCCGCGAGGGCTGTGGAAAGGCGTGCATCGATGCGCTGCTCTGGTGAGCCTTGCTCTGCGGTGAGCTTGTTGCTACCGGAGGTGTGAAGCTCGTTCACCGCCGGTCTAGCGTCGGCGACATCATCGTCAATGCCGCCGAAGCTGCTGGGATCCACGCCCGCGGCCTGCTGGTTCCGCGGTGTCATTGGCGGTGGATGCTGCGAAAGTTGCTGTGGACGGGACAGCTGCGGATCGATGTTACTCTCCGGCGCAGGAGTCGGAGGCGAAACATTTGGCGTTGCAACAGGCCTTCTCGACCGCTTCCGCGTTGCTTGAACGGTGCCCAGATCATCCCCGGCCCTCTTGCGCTTAGACGGCTTTTGCGGTGGCGGGATGTTCGTCGATCCCGGGAAGTACGCTGGAGCCGACGACGCAGCAGGCTGGTGCGCGGAAGCCAGTGCCTGCATGTTCGGCGCTTGCTGTGGCGTAGCCATGCCCATGGTTGGCTGGAAAGTCGATGAATGCTGCCCATACCCGTCTGCCGTTGGCCGAAGACTCGCTTGGTATTGCACTGCGGATGGCCCGTTCCCATCCGCCGGAGCCTGTTGAGGCGGGTAGGGTGGCACATATGCGCTGGCATTGCTGTTGAAGGATCCGAAGCCAGGCGCAACATATGGCTGGTCTCGAAGAAAAGCGTTGTGCTTGTCCCTCTCTGCCCTCTGCTGCTTGACCTCTTGCTGGATCGCCTTGGCACGCCTCTTGGTGCCTTTCTTCTTCGGCGCCGGCGAGGTGGAAGGCGGTGTGTCGGTGGGAGCGGTTGTCGGAGTCGCTGTTGGACCCGCCAGTGAGGAGCCCAGAGTAGATTGCACATCTTCCTACGACGATGCAGTGCCCTCTGGGTCAGCCTCTTGCTTCTCCATCAACTCTTTCCGACGCTTCTCATCCGCCGACCGCCGAGCCATCTCGTCCTTCTCACGGTAAAACTGGCCATGGGCTGCCGGTGCCTTCACCCTTGAGCTCTCCACAGGGAAGGGCACCCAGTTCTTCCGGCCAGCTGGCAACACCGTGTCCTTGCTCTTCGATGGGTCAATGAGGCCCGAGACGCGGCCACGAGCATTGTTATCCCGCAGCTGCTCTGGCGTAGCCGGCCTCATGTCGCCCTCATCCTGACCGACCTCCTCTTTCTCCTCCGTCCACTTTCCGGCAGGATTCTTGACGGCGATGTTGACCAGCAACTGCTTCTTGTGGCATCTGTTCTGGTAGTTATTCGTATCCTTACGATCAATATCGTCCATGCGAACCAGGATCTGAGACCAAGCTCCACCAAGATCGTGGGCAGCAGTGAGGTCGATCGGGTCCTCATCCAGGTCCAATGCGTCCGGAAGATACGGCAGGTCGGCCTTCAGAATCTCTCGCATCTGTGGCTTCCTGCCCTGCGGACTCTTCATCTCGACCAGAGACCACACTGCTTTGCCGTCTGCGCTGAGTCGAGCGGATGGTAGGGTTTGATGTGGCCCGCATGGCTTTGCGAACCACGGGTACTCCATACCCTGGACGCGCTGCAGCTGGTAGTTGATATCGCGCATATCAACCTTGTGGCCGCAATGCGCGAGATCGGGGTGGAAGGCGGTGCGCTTGTGCAATGGCTTGCGCGGATCGATCGGATGAGCCAGAGCCATTGGGCAGCCCAGGATGACGTCCCTGTCGCACGCGGCGAGCAGTAAGTCTCTCGCCTTGCGCTCCTTCGAATCAGTGATAGGTGGTGCTGGCGTCGCCGTCTTGACCTTGCGAGTCGCGAAAGGCTGTCGACGTGCCATCTGCTCGTTGATGTCTTGCTCGGTAGGAGCTGGTCTACCACGGTAGCTGGATGTCCGAGCAAGAGAGTGCAGGTAGCTGCTGTCCGCACCGCGCCGCTCGATCCAGAACTCGTCTGTGTCGGTATATACCGCCAGCTCACGCGGGTCAACTGGTCCTTTGCCATACCACATCTCCCGCCGCAGGTTGATCATATAAAGATGAACGTAAGCGTTGCAGGCGCCGAAGCCTGCGCCTTGCGACCCCTCTATATCTCCTGGAACCCATCTCAAGAGTATGCCAGCGAGACCCTCGTGTCCATGCTGTGCGAAAGACATCACCAGCGATGGAAACGAAATCTTGAGCGCCTCCGCGCGTCGACGACTAGCCTCGTCCGCGAACTCCCAATGGCCGAAGTTGCTCTTGCCGGTTCTTGGCTCTTCCATCGGGTAAATGTACTGTGGTGGCGGCAGTGGGAGGCCTTGCTTGGTCTGTGGCAAGTCGAAGACGGTATTGCCGCCCGGCTTGTTCTCACTAAGGACCTGCACATCCGGGTTATGGTACGTGTGCGGCTCCCAGAACGGTGAGCCTCCAGCCAGGTGACCATGTAGGGACTCGGTATCCGCATCTTTCGCCTGCTTGGCGGCCGCGGCCTTACAGTCGATTTCGACCATGTGATGCGATATTCTGTCGGTCGCAAGGCAGAAGGTGTGGCCCTCAGTGTCGCGGAACCAGGTCGCTGTGAAATGTCAGGTCAGTCAAGCTCAAAGCATATGGTCTATCAGATGCGACGTACTACCATTTAGGCTCTCTTGAAACTGAAAGACCAAGTGCCCGGGCTTCAGTATCACCCGGGTCCGCAGACTGCTCGATGCCCGTAAGTCGCTGTGAACCACGAACAAAAGCTGAGTATCGCTGATCCGCTGGTCGTGCCTGTGAGGTGAGTTGTATCCATCCCCATTGCTTTGCTGCTGACCATGACGTATAGTGAATGACGCGCAATGCTCGGCGGTTATCGCGAGGACATTATGGTTCTTGTCCCGCAAATACAGAAGCCCTGAACCATGTCAGTAGGTAAGTCCCCCATATACCAGCTGATTATAGCTCACTTGAGTCGTCGATGACATGGACGATGTCCAGTTGGTCCCCAACTTTTAGGTCCACCGCAGTCCCATCCTCCCTGCCAAGCCTCTCCACCTTCGTCACAACACGCACTTCTGCAACATGATATCTATCTTGCGGCTTCTCTCTATCTTCCACGTTCGCAGCTGTGCCCGTACTCCCAACACTGCCATCGAACAACCGAACGAGGACGTGGGGGTTGGTGAGTACCCCTTGCGATGGTTTCGTGCCCTTCACCAGTCTGTTCATGCTGACCCGCCATAGATTATTGTTAAACCTCACGACTGCGGCGCCCTCATCTTTTGACACACGCGTTACTTCCAGTATCCCTTGACCGACCAGCTTGACCATCTTCCCGTCTCTTGTATCTTCCACCGGCACAGAATCGATGAGATGTAAGGCGAGTGGGATGTTCCATGCTTGTGTTATGCCATAGAGCCTATCCAGGTCGTAACTCTCCAAGTGAATGTGAGGGCGTGGGGGTGGGTTGGTGACCGGAGGCGTGGGGGTTGAGGTGGAAGGTGAGGTGTCGGGGTCGGCGGCGATATCGTGAGGTTGGGAAGGGACCGGAGGGTGTGTTGGCGCCATGGCGAAGGCGGTTGGTATGTGGTGAGGTAAGCGTGAGGAAGTTGAGCAACTTGTTCGGTGTCTGAGGGGATGTATCAGTATGTGCAGATCGTGGGCGCGGTATATAGATTGTTTTTGTGGGGTGGTAGTTGGGTAGGAAGGAAGAGGAGAAGGTGGTGTAATGAGGGCCAAGATGAAGGAAGGTAAGACGGGGAATTATCAAAGGTTCTGATGATGCTGTTGTGTCCGTCACATGCTTACCTGCTTATACGATCCTGCTCTTTCTCCCGCAGGTCTCGCTGACGTCTATGCGAAGGCAGTGATGTCTCAGTCACTCCATGCGACGGCAGCGGTGTCTTGCACAAGGTGCTTGAGGGCGTTGAGCCGCTCAAGGTATGTGGTTTGATGCCTCGTGCCACTCTTTGTTGAAAGAGATGCAAGGCAAAAACCACAAGATGGTGGGAGGGCAGTCGGCACCTTGCGCATGTACTACTGTTGCGTTGCTGTAGCGGTGGCGCAGCTTGATCCTCGTTGAAGCCTGAAATCTTTGTTGTTGGAGCCTCGGGCGATGAACGCGTCGACCTAATTGGCTTTATATGGAATTGTCGCGCTGAGAAGGAACGCGTAGTGCCAAGACATTATTAGGATGTCGGAGGAGCGGAGCTTCAGCTAGATACAGCGCACACAGCAACCTTCAGCTCGAAGTTGCCCCGGTGGGCACGTGCGGGTGGATTCTCAAAGGTATTCGAGCTAATCTCCAGCCAATGAAGGCGCGGCAGCATCTCCGGCGGCAGTAAGGTGGACCTTCTGGTGGTTTCAGCGCCTACGCTGACCGCTAGCAATCCCATACGGTGGAGAGAATGTGCCTCTGGTGGCGCATAGTCGTGGATACAGCCTGGAGACGCTAGGGGAAGGCCTACTTCCTCCAGTGTACCGGCGGCAAAACCACATGCCCCCCTTGTCATAGCAGTGTTGAGTCCAGCGTCTTTCGTTCCCAACATAGGCGGTAGATACTTGACTTTCCCCAATGACTACGGTCGCAACATCGCTTGGGCGCTGGCTCTTTGAGACTGCAATGGTCGGCAAAAACGAGGCTCAGGAGCTATCACACGCAAACGAGGCAGCAGACGCCCATTAGCAACGATCTGCTGGCAACGAGGAGCTGATGAGATGCCATGAGGATGAGACGGAAGTGCTATGTAGTCAAAGATCTGTACACAACCTGGCGACGCAAGGGAGCTACCAGATCCAGCAAGGGGCTCACCGGCGCTTACCTGCTCATCACCTCTGGCAGCAACACTACTAGCTAAGGTGTCTTTTCGCTACACTTGGATCTGCGACAGAAAAGCTTCAACCGGCGGCCAGTTCGTACTTCCATCGCGACCTTGGCGCTCCGCCAACCTTCGAGCGAATTACGAAGCCTCGGACGTCAGGAGAAAATTGCGAGCAAGTTGAGAGACGGCGATACAAAACACGCTACCAAATTTGAGGAGGCCTCCCCGGAACCAACATATGAAGAGCTTCAGAGCAGGCCACTTCAACGGCGATCAAGGTCCTAGGTCGCAGGGAAAGGCAATCGCATAAGAGTCCTGCGCAAGCTCAATCTCAGGCCCGATTGGTACCTTCTGGAAAATCTTCTGCCTGCTCGGATCAAAAATCGCTAGGCGAGCGTTGCACATTTTTCTGCTGTAGTAGGAAAGGGCAATGGCTCTCAGGCATGATCGGCGCGAGCCCTAAGATAACTCAAGACGGTGGCCTAGAGGAGCGGCCTATTGACAGGATGCACGCGAAAGTCCTCAAGGTCCGCCGGCACCAGGAAGCTATTGTACCGCGATAATGCTAGAGTAGGATATCAAAGTAGCGCGTTACCTGGGTAGTTCCCCCGATACTGGTTCCGATTCCGAGGAAGGATTACGCGGGCGCAGATTCACATGTACAGGCATATCAGGACTATCAGCGCGCATAGTCGCATACTGATGGGGGGACTTGGATGAAGCTTCGAGGTTTGGTAGCACGAGTACGGAGATACATATGGATGGGGAAAGAGCCCCCAGTATACAGTATGCTATCTAGCAAATTGCAGACCGTCGCTCGAAAGATCGTGTTACATATGGCCTGCCTGATCCTCTTGCCCAAGTCTGCGTTGCCCAGATGGTTGCTTATCTCATACCGACTGTGTAGTATCTGTCACAGAAGATCGAGTCGTCGCCTAAGTCAGCTGATCATCGTTCATTGTGGTGACCGGGCATTGATTTTGCGAATGCCATTGTCCTTCAGCCACATTCCTCAACTATGCTGAGTCTATGCTTTGTGCGGCAAACGCCGTTGCCGACTGCAGATCTCTTGCTATCCAGCTCTGCCCTTCGATACGTGTCTATGTCGTGACAGTCATATCAATGTGCTCTTACAGTATGCGTATGTAATGATGGCGGTAAGGAACGACTCTGCGGTGATTGAAGATGGTGTCTGGGCCTTGTCACACGGATACAGCTCCGATGAACGCTTTCATGCCCTTGTTACCTTTCCTGGTCGATACATTCGAGCGAAAGCAAAGAGATGATCAACAGAGAGACGAGAGTAGTGGTTTGCTTACCGAACCATTGGCGAGCTGAAAGGAGACGAGCAGCACTTTATCGGGCCCAAATCGCATAAGAAGGTCGCAAACTCTCAACCTGCTCCAGCGGTGTGAGGACTGGGAGGTATTGAAGCAATCGTAGGATGTTCAATGCATTTACATCTTAATCATTTTCATGATACAGCACAGTTGGCTTACGCAGGCAGCTTTGCAGCTGCTTATTGGTTCAATGTCGTCCCTAAACCTCTCCTTCCAGCGGCTGGCTTCGGCCTTGGCGTCACAAGATCAGCCTTGTTGATCCCCAGCCTCCGCCCTTTCCGAATCAAGATGCACACAACCACGAAATACCATCTCACGAGTCAATATTTGCACAGACGCTCACGACACCACTGAAGCATCCGGATCAAGAGGCTCAAAGCATCGTTCACCGTCCGCTACTCACCATCTGCTCTCAGTTTCAGGCGATCAAGAACCTTCAGAAATAGGCCAGGCGTTCACTGCGACGAGAGAAGTTTCTGAGGCCAGTTGCGCTCATAGTCTCGCGCTCTCGAGGACGTCCAAGATCGTTCTGGAGTCGGTAAGTCTCATCCACTCCCCTATTGTACAAAGTACGCGATTGTTGCCAGCGCAACCGCAAAGCGAAGTCTCTTCATTTCTCGGTCGGCACAAGCTGATACCTTTTGCCTACCAGAGCGGCCAGCGCATCGCTTCACCTATCCCCAGGACCAAGCGGCCTGCAAGTATTAAGGCGCCGGTCCAGACAGCATTATGGTGGTGAACAGGAACGTTCCGCACAACCGCGCTCCGAAGAACGAGGACGACCTGTCCGAATATCAGCGCCGCCGCGACAGAGAGACCCGGTTCAGATGTCCGCAGCCACATTGTCCCTTCGGCGGTCTCCGTCAAGCTGAACTCGACAAGCATATTCACACAGCTCAGCGCGATAGCCAGAGCGGCAGATTCCCGGCTCTATGTCGTGGCTGTCGTTTTGTCTTCTGTACATCAAAGAACTTCAAGGAGCACAGATGCGCGACCGCACGAAGAGAGTCAAATGGAAGCAGCCGCTGCCTCTGCCGCCGCAGGCCCCGCAGCCAAACTTCACCGCGGTCAATCAGAGCATGGCTTTCCTTTAGCAGCAGATTGCCAATGTCGCGCAGCAGAACAATCCCTTCTCGAACACACCAGCGCCAAACCTTGCGCGAGGGCTGCCCACTCTGTCACGCTCAACAAACGTGCCGCAGTACCACACGAATGGTATGGACTTCGCCCCTGGCTCACGTTTCGGGTCTATGACCATCCGTGCAGACCAGGGCACTGCTTCCAACCACGCTATGCCATTGCAGGCGGCTTTTGGACACCCACCTGCACACCCGCCTGCACACCCGTCTGCGCACAGCTTCCACAACAACCAACTCACACAACTCACGGTCTACGGCAGCGACCACCGCCAGGCGCAGCCGCAGGAAATGTCCTGGAATCATCTCATGCCTGCTGTTCAGCCGCATCAGCGCGCCTTCACCAATACTCACCCCCTCGCCCCTCTCTTCCCATCTCACGATGAGTACGGAAGGCAACCAGATCCAGCACACACGAACGTTCTCCGAACGCAGCAGCTACAGGACTCGGGATACGTCACCAGCAGCCCAGCTGAAACATCCTCACTTCTACCTGAACCTGGCCACTGGGTATTCGATAAGCCCTCAAGACGAGGCAAATGCGCAGCTGCATGCTAGGACCCATGAGATCTTAAATAGTCACGGATACATGACGGCAGACGAGATGGTTGCGGTTCAGATCGCCGCAGAATTGAACACCGGAGGAGAGTTTGACGACTGGGGCGTCGGCTTCCACTGGGTGGACGCTCCTGTTACACCAGCTTCCGATCCGATGGTAGGTGGCCATAGTGCTATGCCGGACCAACAGTCTGTGGAGCATTAGGCAGGTCTGCATGCGAACCAGTTCCAGCAGACTGGGCAAGATCCAGGCATGATGGCAGCGGCTGCACTAGCCGGTCTCGGTTTCGACTTGCCGGACAGCATCTTCAACTTCGACTCAGGCATCGGGCAGGTCGACCCAGGTCTGGGCAACTATCAGCTGGGAGCGCAACCAGGCATGGCGAGATCCATGCACGAGTGCCCGATACCGCAAGGGCATCGGGAGTACAGGCAGGTAGCACCACCAGGCCTGTTCCATCCAGGCTTTGGTGAGGACTTCGGGGTGATGGGCGGTGGGTACGACCAGACGCCTGCATTTGAGGGCAGCTTGTTCGCGAATGGGGAGGCTGCTCTTGCGGAGGGCGATGGAGATCGTGATGATGGAGAGGATGGAGAAGACGGTGAGGATGTGGAGGATGGCGAAGAGGCGAGTTGAGGCGCTTGACGCTTCAGCATGGCGAAATGGGAGATCACAAGGCAGCGTACCCTCGGCTAAGCCTTTGGGTTTCCCACTCACGAGATAAGCCTGAGATCGGATGGCACTGGCATTGTAGGAGTAGTGGTCTTTGATCATGGACAGAAGACGCAGCGATAACGCGAGCAGAGGTGAGAAGTTGTCGCAGCGCTCATGTCATAAATCAAGCAGATAGAACCGTACTTTCTCGAACTGAGATCTGGCACACCGTTCGCTATGCCTACTGTCCTGTAAGATTCGCGCTTCGCTCCTTGACAACCTCCAGCTATTCCCTCCCCCGAAATCTCCCCTGGCGATCTTGTATCCTGTTTTGTTGCCGTTCGGTTACCTGTGCTCTTGGGTGTCCATGTCCTTCTGGATGATGCTGTGAATCATCACTTCGCGCCCTTGATGCTTGGTGGTACGTATCTCGGTAGGCAATACTTCGTGCTGCAAGACCAATAGAGTAGGCATCTGCAAGAAGAGGCATGAGAAAGGAATGGTGAGTTGATCAAATGTATCCCTCTCAATACCAGTATGCTACGGAAGTAAGGAGGTGAGGTCGGGATATACTCATGCCAAGAAGAGGCTAGCCCCACTCTTCTCACCTCGCGAAACGCTTCTGTCTCCTGCGCAACATCGCATTTACACCACATTGCGGTTAACGAGACCGAGAAGATGCGAAGGATCAATAGGACTGCCGTACGAATAGGTAGGTCATGCAGGATGAAGACGTTCCAGAAAGACATAGGCGGCGCACAAAGATCATGAACCTGGAAGCATTCGATCACACTGTCTGATCTGAAGGATAACGATGCCACCACTTCGTATATTACATGTCTAGCAAGCAAAATTGGCCGGCTATATCATCGCACACTGCCCAGTGATCCTACTGGATCAAGCCACGAACCAGTCAAACCTTAGACTCAGGGCACCATGGGCCGACGACTTCGGGTACGAGAGGCCACCGAGTGATCGTGGTTCTCTTATGCCCTCATGGTTCGCATAACCGGCCATCGCACTTCGACTGCCGGTAAGTTCTTCATAGCTAAGTCGCTCTATAACAATAGGTAGGTAAGCCGCAACATTCGCTCTCTGCCTGAATGCTGCTTTTTTTTTGGAGAGCTTCCATTGAGCACACTACGAACATCGCATGGCGACATTAACGCCATACCTACTTGTAGCTCACACTGCCTTTCGTACTATAGTCTCCCTCCGGGAGACCCCGCAACACAATTCGCACCAGCACGCTGTAGATGTCAGCCCTCCCAGTCCTCCGAGCTAATTGAAGATTCTGTTTCGTATGAGGCGCCAGGCATCTCGCCATATGTCTCCCACCGTACCCACCATCTACCAGGTAGCGGCCGAGCAGACATTTGCTCTCAACCCTTGTGGGAAGCCAGCGACTCTTATACCATATCTGAATGCTCCAGGGATTGCATTCCTTCAAATGGTATCCCAGGTACCCGCTTTCACAGTCGCAGCCATCTTGGTCCACCGCGAAGCCGCTCGGCGTAGCACTCATCGCATTAGCCTCTTCATTCATCTGCTGGATGCTGTTCTAGGTCGGTACGGTGGCGGGCGCTGCCTGCTCCTTCTCCGCGCGAAAGAACCACTCATCGTCGCTTGGGCCCTCAAAGCCTAGAAACTCCCAGTCGAATGAAGCACCTGGAGCCTGCATATCACCCGGCCCACCATACTCGTCACCCAACGGCTGTTGCCCGTCGGTGCTCGTGAGTTGAGAATCAAGTGGCAAGAAACCATCGCCATCCTGAGCAAAATCCTCTTCTGTGTGCTGCGGCAAGAGCTGCGATTCGCCAATTGCAACTTGTGTATTGTGCGTTGGGACTGGGCAATCGGTGCTGATGACCGTCCTAGCACGCTTTGTTAGACTGCCCGCGGTTTGGGGGAGGTCGGCGGTGCTCTTCCGCTTCTTGGCCACAGGCGGGATGCTTATAGTGTGCGAGACACTGTTTGATGTGGTAGCCGTAGGCGAAACGACACCCGCCCTTTGGCCGGATGTAGCAGATGAAGTCGCCGTCGAGGAGGCATTCGTCGTTACAGCATTCTGAAACGTCGCATCCGCAGCGTGCATCCGCAGCGTGCGTCGGCATGGGGCCACACTACGGCCCTGCAGCCTTCCCACTGATTGCATTCCCGATTTTCAGAAGCTCATTACGCCGTTCAGTATCCTCCTTCCTGCGCTTGGCGGCCTTGTTACTGCGGTTCCCTCGTAACGTTTGTACCGGATGGTTTCTACGCGGGTACGGAGTCCAATTTCTGACGGGTACACCAGTGACCGGGTGGGGAACCACGGTATCCTTGGTATACCGTGGATCCTCGAGACCTGCAGTATGTCCGCGGGTGCTATCGACTGTCGCATGGCCAGGCAGCAAAGGAGGCAGCGTCTGACTCTTGCCGCTCGGCTTCTTTTGCTTCCCATTGCCCTTGCGTAAGATGCCCGTATCGACGCGGGCGTTATCACCTGGTTCTGCGCATAGCCCAGATTTTGGCGTCCGTTCTCTGGCATCCGCGCAAGGAGCTGTTCCCAGCTTGCTTCAAGATCCCGCATTGCGTTGAGCAACACGGGATCTTCATCTAGGTCAAGCCCTGCAGGCGCGAAGGGCAGATCCTCCAACATGTGGATGAACCGACCACATGTGTTTTCGACGATGGTCCACATCGTCTCGCCATCGGCGTTCAGGAGCGGCGTTGGGCTCTTGATCAGCCTTGGAACGAAGTCGTCATGCAGCGTCGCAGCTTGGTAGTTGACCGTCTGCATGTCCCGCTCGAAGCCGCAGTGAACATAGCTCCGATGGAAGGACGTCTGTTGGTCTCGTGGCTTGCTTGGGTCGATCGGATGCCGTAGCATAGTCGCACAGCCAAGTGGAGTGCTGCGATCACAGTTCGTAACAGAAGGCTCCTCACATTCCGGGTATACTGGTCCTCAATGTTTGGCTCAGCCGGGGCGGTGCGTGGATGCATTATCCATACGCGGAAGCTTTGACGGCGGATCGCCTGCTTTTCGATCTCACGCTCGGTGGGCGAGCGCAAAAACTGGTATTCTGGCACAGACTTGAGCTGGTCCAGGAACGAGCCATCGGCGCCTGGTCACTCCAACCACTACTCGTCGATGTCAGTATAGACTAGAAGTTCAGTCGGTGGTACTGGTCCTCTGCCGAAGCGATCCAACCGGATGGAGTCGATGATCCAGATATTGATCTCCGCGTTACACGGTCCCAAGCCAGTGCCCTGCGACCCTTCGTACTGTCCTGGCGTCCACTTGAGAAAAATATGCCTCAGCTCACGGCGACCACGTTTGACAGCCCAGACGACTAGCGAGACGTCGTCGAAGCCGAGTGACCTCGCACGCAACACGTCTCCTTCTGAAGCGAAGCTCCGATGGCCCCACTTACTCTTGCCGTTCGATGGCGAGATGATGCAGGGGATAAAACCATCCTGCGGGACTGGGAGACCTTGCTCAGTGCGCCGGAAGCTGAAGACTTCGTGCGCATTCGGTGTCTGGGCGGACGTGGTGTACACATTGTTATTGTGCTTGGCATGAGCTGACCATGGTGGGACAGCCAGATTCGTGTGGTTGCTGCTCCTGAACGTTGAAGCTATCAGGTGTCAGCAGTGAACATGATTACTGAATGCAGCTGACTTACTGCCATCCCCTCCATGATGGAGCATGAGCAGCTTGTGACCTTCCTAGACGATCACCCTGCCCCTTGGTTGGAAGTACGCTGTGAAGTCCTGATTGACAAGATATAAGCCTTGAACGTCCGAAGAGCCTTTTGTCCGGTACAGTATCTGCTGGTCCGTCGACAGTGCCCGTGCTCCATCCTGGGCGGAGAAGGTGAGAAGCTTTAGTTTCTCCACCGGAAGCTGAAAGAGTTGATACGCATTGTTACGGACGGCGACCAGGCCTGCGAATATTAGCTGCTGGATACTGATGTCGAGCAAGGGAGACACACGGTACTAACCAGAGTCATCGTAGGTTTTGAGCCTGTCAAGCATCAACTCTGACCTCAGTATCATTGACAAGCCATCCGTATTCACCACCTTGAACGATCGACTGACGATCAGCAGTTCCTTGATCGTATACTCATCATCTGGCTGTGGAACCTGTCTTGCGACCTCAGCGAGAGACAAGGCGTTCGCGGTGCCGTTCCAGAGATGAGACAATACTTCAACGGTCGGCCTCGCGCATCGTTCGAGGTGCTTCTCTGAGGTGGAGTAGAGCTCGCCATGGTACTCCAGCATTGCACCGCTCATGTTGTGTCGTCCAGCTATTCCAAATGCAGTGAAGGGAACGTCGCCCACGCACACAAGCTTAACCCGCACGGATGGCTCGAGGATGCGCATACCTCTCCTGCTCATGGTGCCGAAGACGTGCAGAGGCTTCGTGATGATCAACTTGACCTCCAGGTTACTTGCTCGTGATTCGGTATATACGAAAGCCATGCTGAGCTTGGTGCCTGGGCCGATGGAGTCTGGTATATGAAATGCCATGGCCCTCTGAGCTGTAGGGGATACCTCTTTGTGGCGCAGTACTGGCTCGAAAGAGTTACGCAATGGTGTGGTCCACCATGTAGAAACGTGGGCGGTACTAGTCAGTGGTAGTTGATGTATACTTGAAGTGGTAGCGGTATGGAGATACGATGCGAACAACATATGCGCAAATCGAGCGAGAGATGATGCGTGGCGAACAGGCGTGCGAATTACACTGGTGGCCTTCTTGTAGCGTCATCATCAGAGGTCAACATATCGGACACGCTGCTGCATGTGAGCCTCGTCGCTGGTTCCAGAACAATGGCCGCAGTGTGTAGAAAGCAACCGCAGGATGGGAAGCAAGACGTCAGCAGGCGAGCACTTACCGGGTTGATGTACGTCCTTGCCTGAAACGTTGCAATGTCGTGAATGTGTCTTGTCAAGCTTGCGATGCAATCAGATGTTCGAGAAGGGAAGCCCGAGGCTCCTTATGTCGCTTTGTTCGTTGCTGTAGCAGGCAACTCGAGAGTGTTGCGGAGATGGAGGAGTGGTTTGTGACGCGGAGGGTTTCCTGAGAGTTGAAAAGTGTCGATATTGTTGGCGGCAAAGTCCAAAAGAGAGGGCTGGAAGCTTCTGAGGCGGAAGCGCGGGTAGCAGTGCGTAAAGGTTATCATATTGGACCCTTGTCACGTGGGTAGCGCGATCGTCAATGGAACTTTGCGCTAATAGTCCGGACGAATCGAAGAAGCGCCGCTGAGTTGCGTGCGATAGCCCGTTCTGCAAGCGGTGTACAATGGGTATGGTAGAATTGTTCATTAGACGAGACATACTGCATACCGTTCCGGCAGGAAGACTATGTGTAGATTAAGGAGTTCTATACAGCTGATTATGCCCCTGAGGGCACGCTCGATATGAGAGCAACTGATATGTTCACTCCAGCACCCTCTGTCCTGACTGTCACTCAAGCTTTTCGTAGACCCACAGAGGAGCGGGCTTTGTGTAGACATTTGAGTGGGCTCAAATTCGAACATAGTCAATACCGCGTCTACAATATTCCAATAACGGCCCCTGATTTGGGAGGGAGGAGGGCTCGAGGGCGTCGACAAGGTCGATCGATGGTCCTGATGTACGAAAGAAGCAGTACAGGGCCATCAGAAGCATGTGGAAAATACTACACGATCGACGAGATAGACATCACGATAGGCTTGGGTCAAGCAAGGGGCTTCAGGCCTCCTTGCAGCGAGTCCACACTGTAGCTCAGCGAACTCCCTCAGCATGTAGTCGTTAGATATGCAGAAATAACGGTCTCCACCGATGTCAAAGCAGTAACATCACCTACGACAATCATAGAAATACGAAGAGTTCGTTCCGCTGATCGCTCTACAGTCGGTCTAAGTACTTACAACACAGATGGCACAAGAAAGCGCTCTCCATATGAAAAGAACCCACAACAATATTGCTGAAGAAACACCCGTCATGGGGCCGAGCATCTCCCTGCACCAGCGCACTCGTCAGCACATGAATGTCTGCATCTGTTGAGGCCACTTTTGATTCTCGCCAAAGAGAGAGAAAAATCAGATAAGAGCACACACTATTGGAGTGGTGAAGCGGGTTGAAGAATTCGGGAGCATCCACGACAGCTGGGAAAAATGCGCTACCCTATGGAACTAGAAGATGTGATGATACAATTTAACATTGAAAGAGAAAGTATAGCGGACGCGAAGAGGCATTGATGTATCATACTCGAACCGTCTCGTGGAGTGATCGACCGCATCGTTCTGAGCGCTCACTAGCGACTTTGGCAGCCGGACGTGTTGGAGAATACGTCTTTGCATATTCTTATCCAAAGTTGACAGCTCAGTGTGAGCACTGTGGTCGCGTGTAGTGATATTGGCGTCAATGAGGAGCGGTCGTCGTCCGCCTCTTCGACATCCTCGCCTTGGCACATGTTTTGGAGGCTTGGCGGTGGAGTCTACAGTCACCACCAGTCTTGCTTTGCTCCACGTCGACCGTCATAGTTCTGTTGTGCGCCATCTACGCACCGCTGGGAGGGGGCAGGCGAAAGGCTATCCGCCCAAGTATTGCAAAGGCTGCCGCTATGTCTTCTGCACTGCGAAACAACACCGCCATCACCGCTGCAAGGTGTTTGAGCAGGTGCCGCAAGCGCCGCTGACGCAGAGCAGCCCGGTCCTCCAACCAGTGTCGAACACTTACGATGCCCATCCTGGCTCTCCCCAACAGCTTCAAGCCTTCGATCGCCGTCTATTCAATCCGGCTCCACACACTCAGGATGTTCGCCCACTCCAGCCGAGCCATCCGGCGCAACAGCAGCTTCTTCCATCATTTCAGCCCGGCGACCCTACTTTTCCTGCCGGCGCACAATTCGGCACGATGGGCATTCTGTCAGGTCACGGAGCCGCCTTGCAGTTCCACGTCCCAACCGGCCAACCATCATCATTTGCCCACCGTTTGAGCTCAGCCAACTTCGCCAACGCCGGCACAGGTAGGCAAAACAACGTCCTCGATACCAGCTGCACCCGCACCGTCTTCAACAGCGCCAACGATATGCTCACCGCTTCCAACAACTTCTTCGCCACCACCGCTTCCACCGACCGCAACATGAACAACCGCTGCTCTGGCAACCCGGGCTCCCACAACTTTGCACATAGTCAAGGGACATTATCTACTCCGCTTCAGCAGAACAACCTCACCGACATCGACTACGAGCTGTCAGCTCCCTGGTCTTTCTCATCCCCACTTGACCATCAGCCATCTTCTCACAGGCCGCCAACGTTCAGAAGTAGCGACAACACGCCGTCTGGAGACTCTGGCCACCAAACGGGTACACCGCGCGAGGACTTTCTTGAACCTAGTGATCCAGGCTACTGTGATTCGACATTTTCGAGCGTGATTATCCAGGACAGTCAGCGGAGGGACTTGCACAACTTCAGCTGAACAACCACGGGCTCAGGCCAGCGCCCGGACTCCGTGTCAGCGCGGACGGAGTACAGAGTATTCGAGTGGCGACGGGATTAGATTATGGCGTCGGAATCCACTGGGTAGCGAAAAAGGCCTCGGAATCGGACCAGATGCTCGGTACTGCAGCAAATCAGCACAGCCCAGGCAGCGAGATCCATCAGAGTCAGGACTATGCTCCAGAGCAATTCGTCTTTGGCGCGCGTCCGCAGCCTGACCTCACCCAGGATCAGACGGAGGCTTCGCCGCAATACATACAGCCTACTTCGCAAGACGCCTCGCAGAACGTCTTCAATGAAGGCTTCGCCGATCATTTGCAGGCCTATGAGGACCGAGGTGAAGAAGCGCAAGAGAACGGCGGAGATGCTAGTAAGGACGCAGACCTTGAGGATGAAGATGGCTTTTGGTGAAGGAGTTGTGCGGCATGACTTCGCGCTCACAGTCAGCGACTGTGACCATGGCCAGGATGAGTTTCGCGTGGCTGATAAGAACGAGAGCCAAGAGGTTCTGCCTTGTTAAAGATGAATAGAAGGAGGTGTAAATTGAGGTGCGAGGTGAGGTAAAGGCACGAAGAGAGAAGAGGAATTCTACGGCGCACAGCATCATATTGATTGAGAAACCTTTCAAACTCCCATCAAAGAGCCACCAAATTTTGAACGCTAGGAGATAAGCCCGCTCCTTGCACGGTTCGCAGATCGCCCATGGTTCATCATCTCCGATCGTCCCCGTTGATCTGAGTTTCTCTCGACATCACCTCTTTCCTCCCTCATCAGACTTAATTACCTCCTTCATTTCCATGGCACTATCATACTCTTCTTCATGATTATCGCTGTTACAACCATGGACATGCTGTTGCTCCCTTCAATCTCGGCAACACTTCGCCCGATGTGAAGCGGAGCTGCAAGCCACAGGGCTGCAGGGCGGCTGACGGTGGGGTTCAAGATTGGCGCAGGAGTGTCTCGAGATGTTGGACAGGCCTTCAAGCAAGAAATTTTCCGTTTCGTGTTCTCACCGTGACGACCAGCGAAATGCTATCTGAGACCGCCTTTGACGTTGACTCTGCCCTTGCAATGGGTTGGCATCGGCGACTCGCGAAGCCATCTCGATACAAAGTCGGTGTACCTCAAAAGCCGCGGCAAGACAACTGAGTACCTATAGGAAACCCGCCGGATTACTACTCTATCTAGCGCCTGCTCTAGCCCGCACACGACTTCCTGCAACCCAGAACCCTCCGTCTTGGGATTCAGCGAACCACGCCTCCCATCGTTCCGTGCCTATCCAGTCAGGAACGGCAGTTGGAATCCAAACGCCCCGCTATTGGGCATCTCGACCTTAGCTTCTTCTGGCGCTGTCACCACATGGCTGCCTTGTTCCGGAAGCTTGCCTAGTCGCATCTCTCGTCAGCAAAAGAACATCCTCTCAGCATCAGCCATCTGGCCGAGTGCCAGCATCGTATAGCGAGTAGTGGGCGAACACGCTGGACTCTGGCCAAGGCTCGCTACTTTCACCTACCACAGACACTCGGTAGTACGAACATACACGCAGCAGCCCCTCTTTGGACCACTCCAGGCAAGCAGCTGCATCCTGCTACGCCCGAGCACACGACTCATGATGCCATGTGTGCATCCCTACCTGCAGAAGGGCGGCCCGACACCCATACGCCGCTTGACAGCACATCCATGTCAACCCAATTCAAGTAGGTTCGCTTTCCGATTGGCAGACTATGTCCTGGTTTGTTTGCCCGCTTGTTTATTTGCTTGCTGGTGGTCATCGTGAGGTACACCCGAGTCGGTACCTCGCTGATACACATCTCAGGTAAAATAGCGTGGCAGTACTTGAGCTCTTCCTCCCGCTGCCTGCCTCTTGAGTCTTCGCACCACGTCTCGCCAGATCTCACTGATGCTTACTTACACCGGACTTCGTCGCGTGCTGCCTGATCGACTGAACGTCTACTACCGTAACGCTTGCGGCTGAAGGCAGTCACTCAACGACCTTCTAGAAGACTACACTCGCCACAATATGGCCACCTTCACTACCATGAAACGTTCACCATTGACGCCATCGACAATAACACCACCCTCCATCAACCGCCAGCACTCCTACAACTCCCGCTCAGCCACATCAAGCAATGCGACAGCCGTCCTAGCCAACATTCGGACTCGCTCAATGTCACCAGGGCGCACTACCGCGAGCCCGTCCGGTAGTCCAAAGTCAAGCCCACTGAGCACGCCTTTGGACACTCCACCCATGGAGCGCCGCACCAGCTGGGAAGACTGCGTGCAGCAGCGCGGTGGCTACATCAGCTTCCCGGATTTCGACCAACTGAAGGCGCAGAGGGAGCAGTATGCGAATCGGCAATGAAACGTTACAGGCGGAAGTACGAATATCGACAGAAACATTACAGCTTCAGAATCACCGGGCCGCGAAAGGCGCCCACTATCACTTACCATTACGCGCGGCATTGTTCAACGCCTCCGATCCCTGGATAATAGTGTATCCACCGGCCACTATCTGCCTCACGGCAAACACCCGGCGAGACACTCTCCGAAGCCCAGGCAACCTCCGCGCGACGGCCACCATCAGGGCACGCAAGTAGAGAACACCGTACGCCATTGCCATGGGGTTATGCGTCGGACAAAAACATCCCGACAAGCCACTCGCCGGAACCCAGGCTACATATGCGGCTGCCACCATCATGCCACGCCGCGGTCGGTCCACAGGGATCAGATTCCCAGTGCGTGCTAAGAGTGAACGAGGCCGGACCCTCATGACGGCTTGGGAAAGCGACTGCGGAGGGATCTTGGAAGGGTGGTCGCTACTTCAGCGCGATGTGCGCAGCATTGCACAGTGTTGCAAATGTCGCAGGGTCACAGCCGCTGTCGGGCGGTATTCGGTAGCCTGCGCATACTACCGAACGACCGCGACGGCAACGGCGAAGCTGTAGGCAGCGTGACAAACGCATCGGAGAAGTCCTCAGGGTCATGGGAATGACAGGCTGGAAGAACAGGGTGTGGCGGAGAAGTGCCGCCTTCTTTACCTCGCTAACGATCTGGGTATCATAAGTAGCATAGCATACATAATTAGCATCATCTTCATCATCACGCCTTCCGCTCTGCTCTCCGTCCCGTTGTGCCCTCTACTTTGCACTGAATATTGCTCTCTACTGCTCATCGCAGCCAATCTCCCGCCCTTGCTCAAACATCCCCAGCAATCCCCCTCAACCTCCCAAGCACACCCTTCAACCTCTCCGTGAAAGCGCCCCAAACCTCTCTTCCCTCCGCCCCCTCAAAAGTCTCAGCATCAGCGCGTTGGTGGTGCATAACAAATTCCTCCACAGCTTCAACCAGCAAACCCAAGTTTTTGCCCGGGAGCTTGGAAGCTATGAAGCTGCGTGCGTCGGAGCTTTGGCAGATATTGGCCAGCATGATGGAGAGGTAGCCGAAAGCCACGTTGCTAGTGGATTCGGAGAGGGATTCGGCGTCTTCGATGCGTTGTTGGGCTTGTTGGAAGGTGGAGAGGAGTGCTGCCAAGGTAGGTTTGGAGGGGTCGCCGACGGTATGCTGGCGGGCGGGCTCGCTGTGTTCAGCGAGGTTGATCATGCAGCCTAATGCTAGGACTAGGAGGTCGTAGTCGAGCGCTACTTGCTCTTCGCTGGCATCGGAGGCCTGGCTTTCGAGGTTCTTGAAGCCAGTCCGCACAGCGTCGAGGAGGTACTCCACCGTCTCAGTGTCCGAGAAGAACTCGCAGTTCCTGGCATCATCGTTCGTCAGATTAAGCGTGAGCCGCAAAGCCAGGAAGATAGTATGTGTAGGCGTCGGTGTCATGTTCTGCAGCGCTGGCAGTAGCACACCGGCTTGCTGCATAACCTCCTCCGGCCACTCGCGAACCGAAGGAGCGGAAGAAAGCGCTTCGAGCAAGGAGACAGCGAGACCCGTTTCCAAAGCGTCACCCACTGGGAGCCCAGCCTTGAACATGAAAACGCACTCCAGCTGTGTCGCATTGAGCAGATCCTCCCTGTTACCTCGCCGTCTGAGCCTACCGACCATTAAGTCCAAGGCTTTGAGCGCAATCAGCCTTGGCGTCATCCTTTCATGCTTCTGCTCGTCCCAGAGACTCTGCTGGGCTTGCAGCGTCTTGGCGAAGTCAACTAGCGTGCTCTGCGCTGCTTTAGCCATGTTGTTCTTGCGGTCCTTCGCCATCTTGCCGACTTCCACGTCATTCCCAAGCATGGAAGCTAGCCAGCTGACAGCGAGCCCCTCGTGCAATGCGCGGACAGTATGCTCAGGTGGTTCGGCGGCCATGAGCAGAGCAATGGTCGCCGCAAGGGCGAAGTTCGCGACCTCATCGGTGGACGTCGCGCATTCGGCAGCCAGCTTGTGTTCGAACCCTTGGCCAACGAAGCGCTCGGCGTAGCTCTTGTCTATGAGCTTCTGCGCAAGCTCGATCAGTGCACTCCTCCTTCGGCTTCGTGCGGTGGAGGCATGATCAGCGATATCCTCCAGCAGACCTTCAGTCTCTTGCATGAAGCGATTGTTGCGCCCAGCAGCGCGTAGTTCATGAATGGTCCTCATGCGCCTCGTACCGCCTTCATCCTCACTGTCCTCAAGATCGAACGCGGACTTCTGCGATGCCGCTTGCGTCTTGCTCGGCTGGCGTACAAAATTGGGTGGCCGCTGTGGCGTGATAGACGGAAGATCGAACATTAGGCCGTCTTCGAGGTTGTCCTCTGGCAGGAAAGAGCGCTGACTAGCGTACGTGATCTTCGGTCCGCCTTCCGTAGCTGCTTGTTGGTTCTGGCTTTGCGTGCGAGTAGGCTGGCTGGGAGCCTCGTCCGGTACCTGTCGCTTGTTCATCTCCTCTACAAACTCAGTCATTCCCAGCTCTGCATCTTCTGCGTTTTCCATCTCCAGATCTGACTCTGCTTCGCTAGACTCGTCATCAGGGCTTGGAGCGGAAGCTCGCAGTCGGTCCACAAGCCTAGTCCGTCTGCGATGCATTTCCGGTATGTCTGAGCTAGACTTAACCAATGTTGCCACCCGCATATTCGTCGTAGTAGCGGCGCGTCGCTTTCCAGTAATAGTGAGCTGCTTCATCGCAAGCGAGCCAGGCGTTGCTGCTGGCGGATCGCTTGGCAATAGTTGACTCCAGAGATCAGCTTGTTTCGGCGTCAATATACCTGCAGCCGGAGAACGGCTGGTCCGATCCGCAGATGCTGACGCGCTACCTGCTTTCGCGGGCGTGGTGCTTCTCCTCGGCGTGGATGGGTCACTTGGTAGATCAGAGGGCGATCGAGATGGAGCATCGGTGCTGTCTGTGTCGACAGGAAGCATCTCGGTAAGTCGTGCGGGCGCAGAAAGACCTTTCTTCGGTGTGGTCCGCGTGGAAGATGCTACTCTGCCGCGACGTGGTCTTTTGGCCGCAGCCGCAGACTTCGTGGGAACAGCTTTTGCTGGAGCAACGTCTGGAAAGGCGTAGACATCCGCATCGGAGCCGGTCGTAGCAGCAGGCTTCGCCACCATTCTCCTTGTCCTCGGCATCGCTGAAGCTGCAGCTTGTGCCGTCTCGTCCGCTGGGAAAGCAAACACAGCAGCGTCGCTTGTGGGAAGATCCAGGTCTTGATGTTGTTGATCGCAGCTGAGCTCAGAAGGCGCGTCTGCCATCGCAATGTCGCTGCTTGCCTCGCGCGAAGGTGGTGATTTCCGCGCACGCTTACGTGGGCTCGAGGATGCAGCGTCCGCTTCAGACGCTCCTGGTCGCTTGTTGGAAACCGCACCCGCTTTGGCCTTATTCGGGGTAAGCGATGACGCACTACCCTCCGCCTGCTGTTTCCGGGCTGCAAGTCTGGCTGCTGCGCTCATATGCTTCGTCTCCGCGCCCGCGCTTGGCGAAGTGACTATCGCTGCTGCCTTGTCTGCTTGCTGCCGTGGCTTTGGACTTCGTAGCTTTGTCGTCCGCTCTGTATTCTCCCGTAGATCTGCTCTCAACTGCGCCTCGGCGCTCACCCGTCCACGCTGCTGCCGTGGCGCCTCCGGCTTCACTTTCTTCTGCTCCCACGGTGCCAATGTCTCCTCTTGAACCTTCGTGTCGTCCACCAGTGTACGCTTCGCTCTGATCTTCGGCGGAGAAACGCGCTTCACCACCATCTCAGTCTCGACCTCATCCTCCGACGAAGGCACGTCGAATGTATCCACCTTCTGCGCGCGTGGCTTCACTGCCTTCGGCGCATACTTCTTCACTTCCGCTACTGGTGCCGGTCGCTTTTCCGCCTTCGGCGACTTACGCATCTCTTGTGCCGCAACTCTCGCTGTTGGCTCAGTCACAGCCTCCCGTGTTCCTACCACTGGCGTCTCAGACCTCTCCACTCTGTACGTCCGCTTGACGGTCTCCGTGCGCTGTACCTTCGCGGCCGGTTGGTCGTCGCCATCATCGTCCAGCCAGTGGTCCACGTGTTTCGTGCTATAAGTCGACCGCGAAGTAGTCTTCCCATACCGCACCAACTTCTTCGGCCGCTGGAGCGACATCGCTGCTGACATTGTGGCCATGGTGTTGTCGCGTTGATGTTGGAGCAAAGCTTGTGGATGTCGAAGTTGCCGTCAGAATCGCAGAAAAGCTGCTTGAGTGCTTACGAATTCATTTGTCCGCTCACTACCGCCATAAGACCAATGCTCTGCTCGGCGCATGTGACAGTCGGCAGTTGTCTGAGACGCGCTGCGTGTTGCTTGTTGCTTCGGGTAGTTTTTGTGCGCTGTACTGTATGAGACACCCCGGTATGTACAAGTCGTGGCGGTGAAGGACGTCGAGCGTAGAGAGACGAGAAACACAAGACAGTGTCTCACCGCCAGCGCGTCTTCAAAGAGTGCAACATAGCGCCGCGACGAACAGTGGCTTCGTCAGGGTCTGTGGCGCCGGGACGAGCCTCCATTAGCCGCGAGAAGCTTACTGTATTAGACACGCGACTTGTTGCCCCACTGCGTATATCGGCCGGCGGCGAGATTGTGAAGGCTTCGATATGCTCGTTCAGTATGTAGAAGGTAGACCTTGTACAGATCGAAGACCAGACGTACCTCAGCTCACTCACCCTCTCGCCTTCAGACCCAGCAGAGCTTCCTCGTTCACCCACAAGCCTCTCAGTGCTCCTCCTCCACTCCTCTCTCCTCAACCCATACCATTAAGTCCCAGACAATAGCCCGCCATGGGAGACGACAAGGTACTCGAAAGAGCGCCCAGCGGCCACCTAGGCCCAGACTACAGACCAACAGAAGAAAAGCCCTCAGCAACCCTCTCGTCCCAAGTCTCACACGAGAACGTCAATGTCCTGAAGCAGACACCTCAGCTCATAGCCTTACTCACGTAGGTCCGCCTACCGCCGTTGACACCACTTCAACCCATCCACCAAGCTCTAACCTAACCTCACGATGATATACAGCATGATCCGCGACAAATCCACCAACCGCGCCGACTTCATCTTCTACAGCAACCGCATCAACCGGCTCCTCGTCGAAGAAGCCCTGAACCACCTCCCCGTCCTGCCCCAAACCATCACAACCCCCGTAGGCCCTGACCGCACATACTCCGGCGTGAAATTCGAAGGCAAGATCTGCGGCGTCAGCATAATGCGTGCCGGCGAAGCCATGGAGCAAGCGTTACGAGAATGCTGTCGCTCCGTGCGGATAGGCAAGATACTCATCCAAAGGGACGAGGAGACGAGTAAGCCGAGACTATTCTACGATAAGTTGCCGGAGGATATAAGGGACAGGTGGGTGTTGTTGTTGGATCCTATGCTTGCTACTGGTACGCTTCTCCCAGCACCCTCCCGCTACTAACACCTACTCTTCGACATAGACAACCGAACTACTTTGCTAATGTGGATCTGGTACAGGCGGCTCAGCCCTAATGGCCGTCGACGTCCTCCGCTCCAAAGGCGTCCCCGAAGACCACATCCTCTTCCTCAATCTCATAGCTTCCCCCGAAGGCGCTACGAATTTCGCACAGAAGTTCCCGAAGGTCAGGATTGTGACGGCTTTTGTGGATCAGGGATTGAATGAGAAGAAGTATGTATCTCCCACTTACTGTCCCAGGAACGAGTATTGTGTCTTGAGGTGTGAAAGGTGGAGTGATGGAATGTACTGACTTAAGTGATACAGCTATATCGTACCCGGCCTTGGCGACTTCGGAGATCGGTTTTACACGTTATAACATGCGGACGAAGCATCAAAGCCGGGAGGGAGAAGACGAAGTGCACGCATGCGTTGCGCGTGTCTATGCGGTTGATACCCTAGCTATGCATATCATGTACAGACCCCTGTGCCTCCTCGCCCTCTTCCGGTTCTACTTAGCGACGCAGCACTGCTTATCCATCGCCGCCATTTGCTCAAGCTTGCAGGCTGAAGATCAAGAAGTACGTAATTCATTGCCATCCCGGGAATGAGAGTTGTGTTCTGGAGAGATGAGGTGAGAAAAGTGGAGTGTGCTGACTTGAAAGTGAGACAGCTACATCATACTTGGCTTCGGACGCGGTTACTCCGGCATCAAGTTTCACACGGTACGGTACGTCGAGAAGAGTGAGAAGAGACGAGGTGTGATATGTATGATGCATTGCGTATGTCTATGCTGCTGATACTCTAGCTATGCACACTATGTGCAGACCCACCCTTGCGTCTATCGACTTCCCAAGACTATCAGCGAAGCCATAGCCGGCTAGCCGCATAGAAGCAACCAACGCCCATGTTTCACCAAAACCAAGGAGATATCTCCCCATTTCGATCTCGCCATGCCAGCCCCATCTTCGAACCATCCAAGACCTCTCCAGCCTAGTCGAGATCTTCCCAGCCCACCCAAGATCTTTTCAGCCCACCCAAGGCCTCTCCAGCCTATCCGAGACCTCCCGAGCTCATCAAGACCACCTCCCTCCCGTCGGAAGTCTCGGCCTCGCCCCTTCACCTCCTCAGCTTCCCTGGACACTGCGGGTTACTGCACAACCCATCGCGGTCCCTTAGCTCCGCCTTGCACACCGAGCAGTCCAGATCTGCAAGCATCTTCGCCGCGCGGCTACTCAACACCGGCTGTGCTTGTCCCGAAGGGTCTCTCGCTGGTGGTGTGGGCGGCGTAGGCAGGCGTTGCGAGTTATCCACCATTGCCGCTTCTGCAGGGTCGAGATCGGTACGGGGTGAGGCTTGCACTGACATCATGGCTGGACCTGGACCTGGACCTGCATCTGGACCCAGGCCAGCCTGTTGTGAAGCCACACGAGGATTCGCAGCCAAGTCCTGCTGGAGAGAACCCACCATCGAATTTTCGATGCCGGTAGAAGGCTGCTGCGGAGTCAACGTCGCGGCTCCGCCGCTCGACGACCCGGTCAGCGACAGAAGTCTTCTCGAACCCCGATATCGTCCACGTGGGAACCTCCCGAGGGTAGAAGGCGGAAGGCAAATCACGAGATGCCCGTCTTCCACAGTGGTCTGTCGGCGTTTGCCCGGGACTTGTAGCGCTGCTGGGTCAGGCTCTCCGAGATCATGGTCGTGTGTATTTGTCTGTAGGGCGCGCTGTGCGGTCACGCAACCCTGCGCAGCGGCGGGAGGGATTTCGATCACGCTCTGCGAGGCTGAAGACGCCTGCATGCACGGGAGCGGCTCTTCTATCTCGTTGGGTATGGCCGAGCGCTTACGCTTGGCTGGATGCTGCGGAGCAGGTATATCCGACTCTCCACTTGTCCGCTTGCGAGTTGCAGGCTGTAGGCCGCTCTGTGCGACGGCAACGGGCTTTGCAGTCGCGGGAACAGTGCGAGTCGAGCGACGGATGGCTTTCTCGGAATGACCAGCAACGCTTGAACCAGCGGCAGACCCGTTCAGCGCACCAGCAAGGCTTTGTGCCTGCTGGGAAGACTCTGCATAGCCTGCCGACTCTCCCACGAGCTTCACGGTCGCAGAAGCTGTCAGAGTCGAGTGCATGGTCGCTCTCTCCACCCCACTACCAGCGCCCGAGGAGCCCATCGCGCCATCCAGCATACTGGTAGCGCATCCTGCATGCTGGGACGACTCCGCGGAAACCGAAGACGTCCCGTCGAGTTCTCCACCTGTGCGCTCGCGCTTCGTACGTTGGTTGCCGCCTTGAGAAGTGTGGGCAGCATAAGAGCCGGCGGGAGTCATATCCGCCATACGCTCCGGCGCCTTGACGGTCCTACCAGACCTAGTCTGGGCGGTCACGGGCTCCTTGGCTGCTTTCGCTCCAGCGCTAGACGCGGCAGGTACAGCAGACGCACTCTCAGAAACTAGGCCATTGCTTTGAGCCTTCTGAGGGGCAGTCCTTGGCTTCACAGCGGCCTTCTTCTTCTTGGGAGAAGACGGTGCTCTAGCCGATGCCTCGACTTCGCCCTCCGCCTTCGGCCACAGCTTTCCATGAGCGATCAACCAGAACTTCGCATACTCGTACCCCTCATCCCTCTCCGAAGCAGCGACCTCAGACATACGCTCGAGGTCCTCTTTCGACGATCCAGCAGCCTCCATATCACCGCGGAGCTTCTTGAAAGCACGCTCCCGTATCTCAGGATGAGTGCTCTTGAAAGCGCCCTCGAGGTCCTCCGTAGAGATCCCAGCAGCCTTGAGATCTGCGCGAAGACTCTCGAATGCGAGGTTGCGCTTCCTCTCGGCATCGAGCACCCGCTCATATGGGTTGTAGATGCCGATTGGGGCGTCAGGGAGGTTGTCGAAGAGGTGGAGAAGATGCTCGTCTAAGCTGTCCTCGGCTGGGGTGACAAAGGCGTTCTTGTTTGGCTTATCGTCCAGCTCAACATTTCGAGGCATCCTCGGCTGGTGAGACAAGGGAGTTCTTCTTCGGCTCATCGCCGATCTCGACGTTCGAGACTTCCTCGCTTGGCGCAATAACAGCATCTTTCTTCACCATGTCGCCGATCTCGACGTCGTAGTCCCAGGAATGGTTCTCTTGCGCACCATTTGCGAGCCCCATGAGACAAAGCGAGGTGTCCACCGTCTCTATACCGCTCGGCGCTGCTGTGCTGGCTTGAACCCCACTTGCCAGGCCCATCATGGTCATCGCAGCTTCCATCGTCTCCATCTCGCATTGAGCTGCTGTGATGGCGGGCGAGCTTGCTGGCGTACCAACGGGACTCTGCTCAGCCGGGGCAGCGGCAACCTTCGTCTTCAGATCCACCAGAACGTCCACAACGTTCAGTTTTCCCTCATCGATCTCGGCAGCGACCTCTGGCTGGGCGCTCGTGATCATCTCCACGAAGCGCTCGCGATGAGAAAGCACACTCTCCTGGCTCTTCACCCACAGCTCGTACAAGTCCGGACGGCTGTGCTTCCAGCCCCTGCCGTGACTGCCGCTCATGATCTCCCGCTTCCAAGGGATAGCCACCTCTGCATCAGCAGCAGCGTCGGGCTGGTAGGCGTCCGACCGTGTCCAAAAGTCATTCATCTGCGCCTCGTAACCCTCGGCATGCTTCTCATGCGCCTCCTTCAACCGCTCCTCGAAGATCGGCAATGGCTTCCACGGCGCCTGCGTCTCTGGGTCGTGCATCTTCTCCGGAAACTGTGTGGGCGCTGTGAGGCTCCGGGGTAGCCTTGCGTACGTGCGGTTCTTGGTGACGATCTGGCGATGGGCCTTGAGATCTTTCTGGATGTCCGCCAAGGGCTCCTCGTCCGGTTCCTGTCTGTACTCCTCCATAGGCCAGAAGGTGGGCATTTTCTCGACCTCACTCATCTCCCCTCTTGTGAAGCGCTTGTTCGCAGCTTTCGGCGTAAACGTAAGAGGGTCTGGCGCTCTAAGAGCGAGTAACGCGTACAGCTGCGGTAGCTCGCGTTTGACCCATACCTCCGTTTCGACATCCTTGGGGTGAATAGGTTCGACCGCGGAGCTCTGCTGACTGGCATAGAGCTTCTCGAATTCTGGCTTCAATGAGATCTTCCTGGAAGCTTCTTCCTGCCGCATGCCCTCAGCGTCCGCCGTACGAGTCGATAGCTGGTCGTCAAGTTCGAAGAAGTCGATTGGCACCGCCTCGTCAACTTCGAGATACCTTTGCGACACTTCATGGCGCGACAACGACATTGCTCCGGCGTTGATGATTCGATCCGACGGTGGTTTGTTCTCTGGAGCCTTGAGCGCCATCAGCAGCATGGCTGCCGACTCAACCGTATCAGTGGCCATGTTGAGCTGGAAGTTGTTATCTTGATGCTCGCGGAGTTGGATTTGTCGAGCTTTGTTCAGTTGGTTCGGTCGCGATCGTCCTTCGGATTGCCATTGCCGGGCGCCAGCAGCACCGTGCTTGTCGGTCCGTCTGGATCTGGTGGCCATGCCGCACTGAAGATTGTTATCTTGGTGCTCTGTGGGTTGCATCAGAGTCTGCGCTGCATGGTCCGCCATGTCGTTGTTGGCGGTTGCAGACGATGCGGCGGAAGCGGGGGTGGTGTTTCTGTCTGTATTCCTATTTAATTTCACGTTTCGACTCGCTTTCAGCGAGTCACAAGCAAACCCCTCGGCGTTCTCAGCTGTTCTACACGACCGTAGAGGCCCAGTCGCGAATAGTAGACACGACATCGGCTGGTGAGTGGTATAAGTGTCCGGCGCGAGGTGGGAGGCCATCCTCTTTTGTATGACTGGCCTGTCGAGATCGGGGACAATGGGTGGGCCCGATGACAGTAACTCAATTGCAAGACAATATCACAGGAACGAATAGCGAACGCTGGATGCTGTGAGTCGCAAATTCCATCCACGGTACTACGGAAGAACAACTGCGGAGAGCGTTGAAACAGTGCCGGTTGTCACAAGAAATCGATATGCCAAGGAATTGGAGCTTTGTCGCCGCTTTGCACGCATTGCAGAGTCTCGCGGAGGTATCGACCTATTATGAGAAAGATCACAGTCCGCACTTCTCAAACAATGGCATTTTGGAAGACTGTAATTGTACGTGTATCACTTTGGCCAAAGATCTCGACGACTTCGAAGTCGCTTTGGTTTCGATGGTGTCGAAACATCGACCCGTGGTCCTGGGTCTGGAGAAGACATCGTCTGGCACGACTGAGTCAGAGCTCAAATGTTCAATACGGTGGTTCATCAATGGTAACTCTTACGGCCGTGAAGGTCTCGAAGCAGCCTAGAAGCTACAATGTAGCCTCTACGCAATGCGGTGTGATAACGCTCGTGCCAGAATGGCAAGCATGTCATGCGCAAGAGACAAAGGTCCGATACCCGCAGACAACGTTCAGAGCTGGAGCAAGGGCTTCATGGTGTTCACGGTTCAAGAGACACGGTGAGATCCTCGTTGGTTCATCAGCCATATACCCTATCAAAAGAAACGCCAAGTCAGGCTAGTATCAAGCTGTCTTTCAAAGCCATTCCCCATGGACGGTGGGCTAGCTATACGCAATCGCCGCCGTTTTGCTCCGGCGTCTGCAACACATACTCAATCGGGCCGGCCTATTAACCGCCAATGATGATCGCCTGCAAGAACCGTGGGTCCAGGCCCGCCGCAGCACATCGTTATGGGAAGTCGGGTCGCTGCATCAACCGCTGGAACACTGGGCTTTGTATCAAGGCTTCGGCCATCGGTCGGACTTCTGGGAGCACTGGGTAGTCACCGCCCGGCGTCATTTGCGGGCCCATTTGGTTCATGCCGCCTCCGCCCAACATCGGACCCTGCGTTCCTATGCCAGGAGCTCCCATTATGGGGTGATGTCCGGCCATCGTTCCAGCACCCATCGTGGGTCCTTGTTGCATACCCATCGGTCCGTCACCCATCATAGGGCCTTGCTGCATGACCATCCGACCTCCCATCATGGGACCCTGCATGCCCATTGGTCCGGGCATCATTTCGCCTTGACCTCCGATGCCTCCATGCAAGTGCGGTGGCATACCGGCCCCTTGCATTTGCTGCCGCTGCATGTTGGCTTGTATGACTGCGGCCAATGGCGGGTATATGCCAGCGCCGCCCATGCCGGGCGCCATCCCAGGCATCCCAGGCATGCCACCGCCACCACCCATCGTGTGTGGCATGCTACCGCTAGGATGGCCTTGGCCGCCCTGTCTGCCCATCATCTGGGAAGCGAAAGGGTTGAAGTTCATAGTAAGATTTGTCGGATGGGTGAGAAGAAGGTACCCGAATCGTTCTATGCTAGGTTTGGAAGCGCCGAAGAGGTCGAGAGATTCGCTTCGTTGGAATAATCGAAGACTTTGTGATGATTTGTGAAGTTTCTTCGGTTCTGGTGAGGTTATTGAGGATGTCGGGATGTTCGGGATGTTTGTGAGGAAGAAAAGGAAGAGGAAGGGAAGGGAGAGGCTGGCTTTCTTATAGATAATCGATTGTGGCGATGTCGAGGGTCATCGTCCGTCTACGTGCGGAAGAATGGTGAACGAGAAATCTCCAGAGGCTATCGTTGACCAGGGCACATATACTGCAGGGACGGGCAAGTCACTGTCGTTAGCAAGCGGTATGAGCAAGACCGCCTGATCGGGACAAGCATCCCCGCCGAGCGAAGCTACACCACGACCACCGGAAGCAGAGTACAGGGGCAGCAGGGTCAATCATAAGTCATTAAGTCAATCAAACGCCCCTAGACTAGCCGTCATCGACCGGTCAAGCGCTCACCTAGCACCATCTTCGTGAGCAAATCCCAGATCCGTCCCCCTCTCCGTAGCCTGTAGCGAGTATAGCTGACAGCTCAACCCCAAGGTCCACCTTGATCAAAGCCGGCATTCTGCTGCTGCTTCATCTGCTGGATCATCGCGGCCCTGGGATCCATCTGACCCTGTGGTTGCATCTGCATCTCTTGCATGCGCTGCTGCATCATGGCTCTCGGATGCCATTTGCATGACCAAGGGGTCCATCTGCTGCTGCATCTGCATCTCCTGCATACGCTGCTGCATCATTGCTCTCGGGTCCATTTGCTGCTGGGCTTGCTGCATCATCATTTCCTGCATGTGTTGCTGCATCATGGCTCTGGGATCTTGCATCTGCTGCATTTGTTGCACTTCCTGCATACGCTGAAGCATGGGATGTTGCATGGGATACTGCAAGTTCTCCATCATTGATGTCGTTCCGCCCAGCAGCTGTTGCAGGTAGGCTGCCCGCGCCGACAGGGACGTTCTCGGGTCGCCGCCACCTTCAAAAGGGCTGAAGTCCATGGTTGACGGTATGTGGTGTGTGGTCTGCGAGGAAGTAATGTATTGTATTTCCGTGCTTGTCTTCTTTCTTGTTGTTGTATTGGATGTCGGGTGTGAGTCTGTAGATTCGGGGAAAGGTTGTGAGATGGTGCTTGGGTAGGGTGGAGAAGGAAAGAGGAAAATGAAAGAGAAGAGAGTGATCTTTTGTATTCGAGCATCGAGGCAGCGTAAAAGGTCACGGGTACCATGAGCCATCCAGCAAGTCTTCGTTGAAGGCAATTCTAAGAGCAGGCTCCGTGAAAGGCTCGCAGGCACTGAGCCTCACAGGTGAGCGACTAAAGAAGCGGAAGGCCTCTACTGGAGCGGCTCTGACCAGTGACCATATCGAAATCACCTGGGAACCAAATTGTGGAGCAAAAGTAAGACCGAGTCCGCAGAAGCCAGGACTGCGTCGCAAGTGACGTCTTTTCTCCTCGATAAGGACGGCCTCTGGCTCTGACTTTAAAGATGTTTGCGGGCTTGCGGCGTTCACTATTGCCTACAAGGATGTCTCGAGAACAGTCGAGGACGACGGCCACGCGTCTGCCGCTGAGGGTGACCAATATACGCGAGTCCAGTCGTCCAGCCCCGACCTCCATCACTGGAAATCGACCATAAGTCGTCATGCCGAGTGTTTGCTGACGCCAAACTCCCAAGTATGCGTACGATCTGGGAGTCATACCAGTCATAGAAGTAGCGATACGGCGCAAATGACACGCAGATTCGTCAGCAAACAGCCGTACCCATAGGTACGAAAGGCCTTCACTGAATCGCTGACGGCTTCACCAACGTGGCCACCCACGTCTAAGCCCCACTGGAAGTGTATAAGTATCCCTCTTCTCCCCCTCTTCTGCTCTCTTTCCTTTCTCCCATAAGCCAAACAACTCCCAATTCCAACCACTCTCTCAACCAAGCACAACCAACCAGCAACCAAGCGACCAACCGACTCCTATCTACCAATCATCAACGAACCAAAAACGCTCTCAGCAACCTCAGATACCTATCCAACCACCACCCAAAACCACACCACTCCACCAACCCGACAATGGACTACTTTTACATGGGCAACGTCGCATTTCCTGGCCCCGGGCCGACCAAGCAAAAGGACTTGGACCGCGACATCCAGGCCGAAGAGAGGAAAGAGAGGGAAGGATTCCAATTTTATCATTCGGGTCCCCCCGAGGAGGTCCAGAGAGCCGCATGGACTCTTCAGCAGCACGAGAAGAACAAGAAGAAATAGGTTCTTTTTTCTCGTTTACCAGGCGTAGCCGGCGAACATGAGCCGCGGTTGAGCGGCTGACTGATGCGCTTTGCTTGCTTCTTCGGAGAGCAGCGAAGTTGATGATTACGATCAGGGCGTTCTAATGATGAGAGATTCGGCGAATGAGCCGTGGATGAGCCAGGGATGGAGACGCATGGGGAGGAAAAGAGAGGGATCTGGAGGGATAGGGAGGCGAGCAATGTATGTAGCAACCCCCTCAGGCACTAGGCCGTGGGATATGTAGTGAACCCCTTGGCGACCAAAACAATCATGTTTCCTGTTCAGCAACAACGTTGTGATTACTGATCTCTGCTCCTGACATCAAGTCAACGACTCAAGGATTCGAAGCTCCCTTTTCTCAATCAGCTCGGCTTGTTCATGCGCCATGACGTGGCAATGATACTTGTAGAAGTATACTTTGTCGACGATCACCAGCCCTCAGGCGCATCCGCATCGCATGTCATTGCACATAAGCATAGGGAAGCCCTGCGTGTGATGGACAATCTCCCTCTCTTATGGTGCAGACACATACCTGTTTGGATGCTGACAGTTTGCACGTCTGGGCCAAAACGCAACAGCAATACCGTTCGAGCCAACGTGACCGTGACAATGACTATGGTTCGGTCTATAAACTCGACCCATTCCAGGCCCTCTTGCCGTCAACAACATCGGTCAACACCTTGTGCGCATCCGAAGCGACAACTTCCCAGATGCTTGTCCTCCCTTTGTAGTCCTCGAGCAAGTCTTCGTACGACTGTGTGCTGCCATTCCAGTCGAGCTTGACCATCTTGGCCGGACTGCTAGGCATCGCCGGCTGTTCACCGCACCAGATAAGGTACTGTGGCACAAAGTTCGGCACAAATCGGCTCTCCTTGCAACAACTCAAATGCTTACGTAGAAGCGTCGGCCAAAAGTGCTCATCGTTCGTTGAACTGACAGCACCACCAACAGCTACCATGTCATCGCCATGCCGACGTTTTGACCACTGGGGATCAACCGCCTTGGACACGCGAATGTCGCTGCCAGAATAGTTGGCGCTGTAAACTGCAAATTGCTTGTGTCTAGGCGCCCACTTTTGGTACCCTTGCGCAATCAAGCACAGCAGTCGAACGGCGGCTCTGGAGGCGATCTCCGGCACTTCAACACGCTGCGTCTGCAGGGTCGCATTGTGTCCGATCTGCCGCAGCTGCTTGGGCATCTGATCGCCAACGACACCGTCCCATTCCAGATGTGCGAGCGTTATCCCGTCGTGGAGGAAGTTCTCCCTGTCGGCTAGGAGGAAATAGTTCTTCTGCAGCGTCGGATGCTGGGCGCATTGGGCTGGATGCAGGTTTGCGGCTTCTCTGGCAATGCCTTGCCCTTCCGCCACGCATAGATGGTAAGGTCTGCAGATCTGTTGACTTGACTCGGGGTTGATCTGCAGCAGTAGATCTTCTCTATCCACCCCATCGGCAATGTACAGCTGGATGTGGAACCCGACTGGTGGTGGTGCGCCATAGTCTGCCTGCCCTGGCGTTTCCCTTGACTGATCGATGTCTCCACGTACTCTCGACGGATCCCCTGGACTGGGTTGGAACCACTGCGGGCCACCGAGATCGCCTTCTTTCTGCTCGCCCCAGTCGGTTTGTCCGACCTGCATTGCGACGCATTTTATCCCAGACTCGTCCATGGGCGCCCACAGTAGGTCCGGCTTGCATTCTGAGTCATCGTCGTCCAGAGTGACGAGCACGACGGTGCTACAATCGGTATATGCGGCGACAATGAACAATCTGGGGTCGTACTCGCCACCTTTGATAAGCTCGATATGATACTTCACGATCGAGCGCAGCGAACCTTTATGGAAATCAGAGCGCGGCGGGAGCTTCACCATGTCGTCTTCGGTATCCGTTGTGCACATTCGTCGGTATGCTTCCATCTTGCTGCTGTTCAGCTTGCACAAAGTGTAGAAAGCAAATGGCAATATCTCCATAGGCTCGTCTTGGTAGCGTTCCATCTCCGGCACCCTGTCGGGCAGGGAGAGATCTGGATGTTCCGTCATGGTGTCTGTATTTGCAGGCGATGAAGAGGACTTTTGCGGTCTGCCAATACTGTCGGGTGCAGTAGAAAGTGCAGCGCTGGGGTGGTCAACAATACTTGACTTGTGATGACATCAAGGAAGCATGGATACAATTGGAACGAGTGCTGCCTGCGGTCTGGAACGGCTCAGTGTTGGTTTTTTGGGTTCAGAGACGAGTGTGGTGAAAGTTCATGCTGGGTTGACACTGGCCACCTCCACGGTGGCCAAACTGCCCAGTCACGGCCTGCATTCAAGGCCGGACTACACGCGTGTGAACCCACCCCTTTTTTTGATATGTTGGTCGCCAAGGTTCGGTTCGTGATTGGCGATGCGCCGCACAGCTGCGTTTTTTTTGTTTCATCAGAAGCGGAGAAATGGTCTAGAGCGGGGAGCTGGCCGCTCCTCCCGCGGCCATGTTCTTGGATTCGCGACCCGCTATTGGATATGGGAGGCCCACCACAGACTTCACTCCTTCAACATGCCTATCCAGCTCTCCTGCCTCCAGTAGTGATCATGGCCATCAAGCCGACAAGAGTATGTGCCGTACGTGTGCGTCCTGTGCCGTCCTGAACAGCTCGTGCGCCTCAAGGACGACTGCCCGGTGCCCCTTCATCGCAGGTTCGCTGTGGGTCTCTCGCACGGCAACTCCTGATGGAACTCTACACTGCAAGCGTACGAGCTGGCCTGCTTCGACGCCACAAGACCGCATTCAGCCCATGCAATCCGAAAAACACACCAAGTACCGCAGCTGATAAAGATTGCTGTTGGGGAGATTGCACCCGTCACAGCAGGATCTCCCAGATCAATCACGTCGAGCTGGGTACGGCCTTCTGAGTCCGCTTGTCTACAAATTGAGCTACGCAAGGTCCAATCTTGCGGCGGCCGGCGTAGGGTGGTAGTATGAGAAGCTACAACGATGCATTCCCTGTACCGCCCCGAAGGATTCGCTTCCTGTTGGCCTTCATGTATGGCGGTGGAGTAGCGAACTCTTTCGCGGCACCGGACGCCGCTCCAGGGCGACTGTGCCACGGTGCCGCATACTGTTGAGTGCGCATTGGGGGCCTGACGGGAGCAGGATGTCGAGGCCTAGCAAGAGCACGAGGCACCTTGCAGCGAACTGTACAGGCGAAAGGGCCTTTGAGATCGAACTGTTAGTCTATGTTAGCAGCAGAGGGATGCATGCATGCCGATCACCAACTCAGACCATACCACCCAGGCTGCAATGCCCCCCACCGGACTCTTGCTCGCCATAGAGTTCGCTTGAGGTTGAAGATGTCCACTTGACGCCCCATCTATGCTATCATTGGCAGCTCTCCGACGTTGATAAAGGTGTGAGAGAGCGCCCCTATTTTCAAGCTGCCAGAAAAGCTCTCATCTTTGCTCGCGTTTTCCTCAGTTCCCAAGACGACTCTTACGCAAGTCTTCCGAAATGCATCGCAGTAACTTCATTATCTTGGCCTCCTTGGCGTTCTGCTTGCTTTCAATCCCAGGAGTCACGGCTCACGGCAATTTTGTCGAGTTCGATTGCAATAACCTTCCCGGTGCGTATCGTCCTAGGATCAAACAAAGGTCGTCAACACTGTCACTAACAGTCGTGGGAATACAGAGGCATGCGCTGTATGTGGCATGAGACCGCGAGGTTGTCCCGCGCCCTTACCACTTCGTTATGCTGAAACTCTCCCAGAACATGTGCTGGGGTGCATACTGCAAGAAGGACGAAAGTTTCTTGACCTACGATCGTCCTGATAAGGCCGAAAAGCGCGACCGCCGTAAACGCGCTGGCTGCTATCCCAACCCCAATCGGTGCTCCACCAAAGTCGGCCATCGGGCTGGTGACTCGTGCGATGAGTATCCGTTCGCTAGCACGACTATTGAGGGCAGTGGAACGGAAACCCGTGTCAATCGCTGCATTCCGAGTGCACAGAACAACAGTCAGTAAGCCCAAGATCGACCCAATGTGTGCTGCGATACTGACACCCCACGAGAGCAAGGTGCGGTACTCAGCAAATACTATCGTAAGCACTGTCCAAAGTCTGCCGGAGACTGCGACTTCAACGTCGTGTTTGGCAATCCCGGCGTTGTATCATATTGCGAAGGTATGTAGCATGAACCAGCTGATAGCCGGGATATTGCTGACATACTGTCACAGCCGGAACTTCCGGGGGTGGAAAGAGCTGTAGGAATGATGGGAAGGAGGAGGTCGGGCCGAATGGGTCGTCCAAGCTGCGGAGGCGCGAGCCGTCTCACTTCTCCGAATCGCCCAAGTCGACATACTACCGCTTGGCTTCCGGTCGCCACATCTGGGCGCCTATCGGCGCCAGTCTCAACACTACCATATCTCGGATAGTTCCAATCAATGCCACTCTGTACGAGGAGCAGATGGAATCACACGTATCCCCAGACAACGACAATGACGAAGGTCCGGATGGAGGGGAGAATGGCGGCGACGATGACGATAGTGGCGACGGCGACGGCGATGAGTTCGATTATATGTTGGACAACTTGATAATCGAGGAGGATCCTATCGTCGAAATCCTGTGAGGGCGGGTCCGCCGAACGAACATCAGATATCACTAGTCGGTCGCTACAGTGGACATCGGACAGGCGTTTGGTTGTATGTAGTCCGTAGCTCGATACTCAAGTCTGCATTCGCCAACGTCTCCACTACATCCCTATCTAAATAAGCCTCTGTCGTCCCGCTCTGGCCTTTGTTGGCGTCTTGAGGCCCAGCGAATTTGGCTTTGGCAGACCTGTGTGCGCAATCGAGTGTTCTACGCAACAATACCCCCTGTGCTCCCGAGTTCATTCGAGCATGGCTGATCTCCCCTAGCACAGGCGATTGGCAAGAGAAGCTGGGCCCAAGAGAAGAACAGCGGTGTAAGCGCAAGGGTTATTCACACAAGTAGCGTAGACGACTGACTAAACTTCCTTGAGCAAACCCATTTCCTCGTTGATAGCTACCTCAGTCTTACGAAGGCCATCGGCGCCCTCTTCGAATCCCCAGCGTTTCCAGCGGCCGTCGGCGAGGCTAGATCGAAGCGGCTTGCGCTTGCAACGCCGGACGGCAATTCCAGGACCGTTGTATCGAGCCAGACAACCTACCCGTTAGCGGTAGGTCGCATCGCATCGCTCGCTCTCAAATTCCGACAGCATGCATTGCGCGGCACACTGAAGTGATGAGGCGCAGTGCATGCAACCCAGAATGTCATTGGGAGTGATACTGGCGAGAGACTCGTGTGCGGCTAGTGGATCAAAGCCTCCCAACGCCATACAAACGGTGCGCATGTGCCGGCTTGGGAGCAGGATCATATCAGGGGTCGTGAGAGTAGCGCTAGGTAGTTCTGTGGCATGCACATGAGGTTCGTCACCCGTCTGCCCGTGTCTCTACGTCGCAATCTTCTGCAGCCCTCTGACGTTACAGCGCGGTCCATCTCGCCGCAGAGAGGATGGTTAGTGTAAATAGCGTAGCGTGAAGCTTTCTGTGGCAAGTGTGTGCTTTGCCGGTCGTCGCTCGGAGGGGTGTTGTGATGCCTCAGTGGCACATGTCAGTGTTGGTGTGGAACAGCGGGAAGTAAAGTAGAAAATCTGGGAGCGTGTCGTCGTTATCTCCGAGGTCAATTCGTTATCTCCGAGACAACGCGCGCACGCGACGCGCCTCCAACCCCGCCACTACGACACATCGTCTATCAAGCATCGCATCCAGAAAGCACCCACGGGCGCTCTTGCAAAGCCTTGACATGCTCGGCGATGGTGCAAAGAGCATGATGCCACCCGTTCGCACCAGACTGCGGCAAGACGCGACCTCATGTCGGCTCTGTAGAGCACGCAAACTGAAGTGTGACCGCCAGCAGCCTGCCTGTTCTAATTGCCAGAGTCGCGCAGCTTCCTGCGAGTACAGCTTCAAGAGACCGCAAAGTAACCCGACACTGCCAAGAGCTGGAGGACCACCGCCGCCGGGTGCAGTATCTGCAGAACAATTCGACTTCCGCGCTGGGTATGAGGACCTGGCGGCAAGGCTCCAAACGCTGGAGCACTCTGTGTTCCGCAATGCAGCATCCTCGATGACCGACGAAGAGCATGATCTTGTACCAACGTCCACTGCCAATCCTACGCATGCGGCAGGACTAACGCCGTTGGGCGACATGGCGGACGAGGACTCTAACTGGCTTGAGTCGATGGGCGCGCGGTCACAAGATACGGTTCACGACTACGTCACGGTCGAGATCTGCTCTCAAGAGCGAAAGTTTGGTGCAGAAACAAGGCCAGTTCATCCCCGTAGCATCAAGTGCCCGACACGCGATGTAGCAATGGCTTGCTTGGAAGCCTACTCGCGGTACCTCGATGCTGTTCAACATATCATGCTACTCGACGATGCGCGCCGGACGATTGACAGCGTCTACTCGCAGATCCAGCTGCAGCCACAGATTAACGTCAGCTCCGGTGCGCTTGCGTTCGTCCTCAGTCTATGTGCCATCGTGTCGTACCACTGGACCGCGGGCTTGTCCGATACCCCAGACTTGTTCGCAGGTGAGGCAAGTGCGTTGGCGGCTTCAGCACAGTGGGCAAGGCAGGCATTGCTTGCAGTCGAGCAGGTTCGTCTCGCCCCCTCGGCCTCTTTGGAAGCTGTACAGGCGTCTGCTATGCTTACCATGCTTTTCTATCACATGGAAGGGCTGACCTATCGCGTACGCATGATTCATGCGACCTCTGTCGCCATGGCACGGGACCTCGGCTTGCACAAGACTGACATGCCTGGCTATGGACCGCACGCTGCAACACAAGCGGACTGGGTGGAAATGGAGATGAGAAGGAGGATCTGGTGGTACCTGACAAGCACCGATTGGTAAGTCTACCTTTATTCTACACCATCCTCGTAAAACTCACTCTCCGACAGGCTCTTGTCGGTTGTCGGAGGCCTGCAGGAAGGTCTGTATTCGATCCAGCCGCGTCAGATGCATGTGAGACTGCCGCGGAACATCACAGAAGACGATCTGAGGACCGAGGGCCCGGACTTTGAGCGCAGTCTTGCTGAGCCTACAGCGATGGCGTACTATCTCCAGCGGGTCAAGCTAAGCATCACCTGTCGAGAGATCTCCGACACAGTATACGACCTTTCCGGTGCAGAATCGCCGGACTACGCGCTCGTCCAGACACTCGACGCCAAGTTCGAGAAGCAGCTACAGGAGCTGCCGCGCTTTCTGCGGTATGACCTGTCTACGACCCAGCTACAAGCCGAATATGGGGCCGCATATGACCAGCAGACTGCGATTCAAGGCATGATCGTGAACCTCATCGTCCACATCCGACGCTGCAAGCTGAACCTTCCGTACTTGATTCGGGCTAACGCCAACCCACAGTTTGCCCTATCCAGGAAGGTAGCTCTACAAGCCGCCCGTACAATTTTCAGCGTCCGCAGAGTCGTACTCAGCGACAATCACCCGGCTGGCGACGCTCGGTTGAGGTTCGGAGGCATGCTACAGCACGTTTTCTTCGCTACGGTAGTTCTGTTAATGGATCTATGTGTCAATTGCGAAGGCCAAGGCGATGATGCTCGGCGGCAAGTAGCAGAAGTACGCGAGGCGCTGAGTGTGATGGAGGAAAGCAAGCAGTCGTCGCCGAACGGTAGGCAGTTGGTGGACTCGCTCATGGCAGTGCTGAGAAAGCACCGCGTCAAGATCTCAAATATCGAGGAGGCTGGCGGACTAGGTCCGAAAAGCTCCGGTATCGCCGAGTCTGCCAGTGTGCAGAACCCTACTGCCGCTGTTGATGACTTAGCGAGGCATCAGTATACGGCATCAAGCGCCAGCCTTGCCGATCCCTACAGTACGACTGCCTTGGCCGCCGCACCGGCGAACGTCTTCACCAGCATAGAGAACGGCCAACCGATGTCTGACGATATCATGTGGCAGGATCTTCTAGAGCAAGGTCCAATGTGGGGTGCCAATGAGTGGGACGACCTGCTGATTGACCTTGATATGCGGATGGCTTAGAACCTTTGATGTTCTGGCGACGTCGACCATGAAGCTGATGTGCAATGCATCTTTGCGACATGCTGAGACGGGTCCAGGCTCGTGTTGATACGAGTCTCTCCGATTGCTGATCGCTAATCGCTAAGGGTCTGATCGTTTTTCCCTCATAGCTCCACGGGCCTCTCATAGCCCCGCGGGCTTATCAGCAAGGACCACGAAGCGCCGTAGAAATACATAACACTTGAATCTTTGCAAATCTGGCTCAAACAAACAGACATCGTACTTGACCGTTCGAAAAGTGCATGATGGCCTCTTCGAAAGTACATAGTCACGACAGGCAATCGATCATCGCCGCCATGCGCTCCGCCCCCACTCCCACGACGGCAACCTCGGACGCCACCGGCGAGTCTCGCGATGTCGAGAAGGCCGCAGCCAATGCGAATGCCGTGAGCCCGACTGCAGCTGGTAGCGATCTCAATGTCGTCGATTGGGCCCCAACCGACCCAGATCATCCACAGAACTGGCCTCGCTCGAGGATGCTGCTCAACTTCTCCTGCGTTGCAGCGCTGACGTTCACTTCGACGTTGGGTTCTTGTAAGATGAAGACACTTCTATCGCATTGGAGGATTGCTGATCGATCATAGCCGCGTTTGCACCCGCCATACCCACAATCATGAGAGAATTCCATTCCAACAACGCCGTTCTGGAATCTCTGGTTCTCTCCGTCTATCTGCTGGGTTACGCCTCAGGACCTTTGCTCACCGCGCCCCTGTCCGAGCTCTACGGTCGCCTTCCAGTATACCGTACGTAGTATCTCTGCGTCATGCTCGGAGTTCTTACTACAGCAGAGCCCATTGCTGACGATTGTTCGCTCGTAGATGCCAGCAACATCGGATACATCGTATTCACCGTGGCATGCGCGGTTTCACCAAACCTGAACGCTCTCATCGTCTTCCGTTTCCTCGCAGGCGTCTTCGGAGCCACTCCAATGACCAACGGAGGTGGCTCGGTCGGCGATATGATCCGGCCGGAGAAGAGAGCCAAAGCCATGTCAGGATATCTCCTGGATCCTCTCCTGGGTCCCGTGATTGGCCCTATCGCTGGTGGTGAGTCGTACTATCACAGCCCTTCTCTACGCCTAACGTAGTTTCCGGTTTGAAGCTCGAGCTAACCAGTGTTTGTCGCCAGGCTTTCTGTCCGAGGCAGCCGGATGGCGTTGGTGCTTCTGGCTGGTGGCCATCCTCTCCGGTGCGATTGAGATCCCCATGGTTTTCGGCATGCAGGAGACTTACGCTCCAACGGTTCTCAGGCGGAAAGTCGCAAAGCTGCGCAAAGACACAGGCAACCAACAACTCCGTTCCGCACTGTACTCCAAAACCGAATTCGCTAGTTCCGTCTGGAAGAAAGCGGTGATACGACCACTGAAGCTGCTCTTCTTGTCGCCTATCTTGAACATCGTTTCTTTCTGGGTTTCGCTCTGCTATGGCTACACCTACATCATGTTTACGTCCATCTCACCCGTCTTCAAGCAGACTTACGGTTTCAAGACAGACCTGGTGGGCTTGACATATATCGGCATCGGTATCGGGACTGTCGTTGGCATGTGGGCATACAGTGCCACCGCGGACAAGTACCTCAAGAGGCAGTCTGCCAAGGCAGATGCAAAGGCCAAAGCAGAAGGGCGTCCAGAAGAAGGTTTCAGGGCTGAGTATCGGCTGTTCATGCTCCCGCTAGGAGTCGTGTTGATCCCAATCGGGATGCTACTATACGGTCAGTCATCGTTACAATGACCCTGTATGCTGCAAACATACTGAGAAGACAGCAGGCTGGCCAGCTCAATATCACGTCCAATGGACTGTGCCAATCATCGGAACTGCATTTGTCGGATGCGCGTTGAACATCCTGATGATGTAAGTCTCATCACACCCACGAGGCCACCCAGGGTTCCTGTAAGAGCGTTCACTGACTCAGACTTGCCATAGGTCCGTGATGACCTATTTGATCGACGCCTTCAAGATGCACGCCGCTTCCGCATTGGCCGCCAGCACGGTCGTGCGGTCGCTTGCAGGAGGGCTGTTGCCAATCGCAGCCCTGCCACTCTACGACAAGCTCGGTCTCGGCTGGGGCAATAGTCTGCTTGCATTCATTGCGATAGCACTGGCACCCACCACCCTACTCATTCTCAAGTACGGCGAGTTCCTCAGGAAGAAGTACGAGATGAAGAATCTGTAGGTGCAAAAGGGGGATTCGAACGCTACGCGCTGACATCATTAGTTGTAGTAGTAAAATTGAAAAGCAAAAAGTGTCAAAAAAGTTTATCATTTCAAACTGACAACTTCGATGAAGACTGAAGACGCGTTTACAATTAGCAGCAGAGTGTGAACCTCTTAGTGTGATGGTGCTGCCTTCAGGCCCTAAGACCCACAATGTAGGTGTGAACCTCTTAGTGAAGACAATATCGATCACAGGCCCTATGACTTGTGCTTATTATGCCTTATCGGAAGATCGTGGCTATAATTATAGTCGAACAATCGGCGTGCCGAAGAAATGCCGAAACATGTAAACGCGCCTGGGCTGGAGGAACATCAACGCATTGGGGCTTCAGGATGGATATACAGTTCTTGTGAACAGTTATACAGGTCAAGAATATCAATGGCTCGGCCGCACTCCTTCTCCGTCTATCACATGGCGCTGGAAGATCTTCGGCAGTTCAATGCGATTGTGCTCATATAAGGATGGAAAAATGGTAAATTTCGCAATGGTGGTGATATGGCAGTTGAGTATGACTTCTTCTCTCTTCAGGAACCGCATAGTATAACGCAGGAATTATTACTGATGGTCCCTAGTAATGCGATCTCCAAGGTCGCGACTTCCGTTTTTGGAAAAGATGGGGCTGGTTGCTCGCCAAGAGTTGCCCGGCAACGTTACTACACGCGAACAACGGGCGTAGACCTCGAGCTTCGTAAGTCTGAGGTGATTCCAGAGAAGTGCAATCCAGGGGCTGACATCTCCAGCGCACATCTCCAGCAAACATCTCAAACAAACATCTCCGATCCGAAGACACTTTTAGCGATGGCGGGCGGTCAACAGAAGGGCCCAGTTTTACACGCTCGTCGCTGCACAGCTAGAGCAGTATACCGGCAAGAAGCGGTCGTGGTCGGCGGTCGAAAAGGCCATGCCCAAAGTACGGACAAGGCGGCTAGATGAGAGGCAGTACCTGAAGCTGGTTCGGAGGCCAGTAAAGCGGGTGAAGAAGGCGATCTCGCTACGCCGGGAGCTTGAGGTCATTGGTGAAGACGACGGCGAAAAAGTTGTACGCGTCTCTGTCCCTGAGAACCCGTTAGCAATGTACCCAGAGGCCGCACCACTCAAGTACGATCGCTCAGACCGCGACGCCGCCCGCCTCATCATCATCAACCTCGTCAAGCAAGCAATGGCGAAATCGGCGAGGCATCGCGAGACCCGCCATCTCACGACTCCAAACAGTATATTGGCGAGAGAGGCGAAGAAGTCACCGGCGAAGTTGGAGGAAGACAAGATTAGGAATTGTAGGGACAGCTTGATTGCGCTTGGGTCGACGTTGCAGAAGTGGCATGAGGAACCGGAGGAGATAGATTTGTATTTCGAGGACGACAGATGGATGGATAAAGGTGAACAGCTCGGTGACTAGGTGGTGGGTACGGACGGACTTTTGTCCTTGCGAAACGCAGCAGATCCTCGACGTAAGTCTGACACCTTCTGTAAGAGTGTCTTGATAGCCTCATAGCTGACGACCGCCTAGATCGTGGCCAGTGTTTCGCCTCTGACGCGGTGCGGCTATCCTGTCGACATTGCAAACGTCGTTTGCTTCCTTGCATCAAAGCAGTCAGAGTGGATCAGTGGCAAAGTCCTCGGCATCGACGGCGGTGCAGCTTGAGCTGCAACTGAGAGATCGAGCAGGAGGTGCGTTGGCGCTGCAGCCGGAAGGCAGTGGTGAGACGAATGGCATGCCCCTGTTCTCACATATAGCTGGTGTATCGTATGTCAGCGAGACGCAACGTACCCACTAAGAGCGCTGTCGAACCGACGTCCGTGGTGCGCCTCTGATGCTCTTTGGCCCGTTTAATGTGGCTTGGACCGGAAGCGAGAAAACTGACACTGGCTCAAACACTTGATGGACCCGAGGCTCGTCGGTATGGCAGATCTTTCCCTGATGTTGAGCGCAGCAGTGAGCGTCCGGCCGGCACTTAACAATGTACAGGACAACATCACGAGAGTGAGGCATCACCGCGGAGGCCTACTCAGATAGACAAGGGAGGCTCTCGCCTCGCCTCAGCGTAATTCTCAGCCCATACTAGCATCGGAAAGCCCTCAGCTCTCTGCGGCTGTACCTTTGCTCTGCCCGACATCGTCGAGTTGCAGACAATCCTTTCACGTCTCCTGCCCCCAAGCATAGAGCCGCTGCGTCCGCGTTAGCGAAACTGTTGAAAGAAAAGCCAGACTCACTCGCTCCGACGGGTAGCAGCAAAGTTCTCATGATCCCCAAACAAATGTTCATTGTAGTAAGGATCATCTTTCGGCATCTTGTAGTGCTCAGTGCCCTCAAACACAACCTGACTGGAGCAGTCATAGTCTGCGACATAGGCCATTTGTGTATCGACTAGCTGCTCCATGAGCTGGCGGGTCTCCCGCGTGCTGGGAACCTTTCGTCATCGGGCATTAGCAACCCCGTGCGTAACAGCTGTAAGTCCAGTCGCAATTCGTACTCTACTAGAGATCATCTCAGAAATACCAGTGTCCATCGCTTCACGCCATGCTCCACCATTAGATCCTTCGTCATCCGCGCCGAGACAGTGTACATATGGGGTCGATACGCTCTTCCGTCATTCCAGGCTTGTGGTAGCCTATGATGGTCAGACACAAGTATTTGCTAGGTGGCAGCGGCACGTTGGTAGCCGTAAACGAGCCCATGATGCTGTCTAGATCAATCGTCGACGACTTCTTGAGCGAGCTAAGGGTGACTTGATGAAGCACTGAAGCTGCTTCACTTCATCGTCCCGCCTATTAAGGAATGGAACTGAGCAGCTGTATGGGCGGACCGAGTCACGGCGTTGTGTTGCAAAGTGGACGAAGTACAGAGAATGACCCGTCGGGATCAGAGCTCAAATCAGGCGCAGCTCGGACTCCGGAGACTGAACTCTTCGGCGCTTTTCGGTGACCATGCCGTCAACCCCGGAGGCGATCCCACGCTGCCTGGCGACGACGCAAACGCAGACCTGGTGTTCTGTAGGCTGCGACGGCTCAAGGTGTGGTCGAGATGTGATCTATTTGGAGCCTTCGAGCGTGTATCCCGCCTCGCCATCAACGACGCCATGCCCACAAGCAACGACCAAGCCTACAAAAACCACACACTGCATCTACCGCGCTTGCTTTGCCTCCATGGAGGCGGTACCAACGAGACTGTCTTCCATGCGCAGTGCTGGGCACTTCAGAGAGCACTGCAGACGTCTTTCCGCTTCTGCTACGTTGAGGCACCCTACACTGCGTCTCCCGGGCCTGATGGAGCGAAGTTCTTCGCGGTAAGCGTCCGCTTAGCTGTTGTACATCGACGAAGGCTGAGACGGCCGCTGACCCAGCTACTCTTCATTGCAAAGACAAGCCGCCCTTCAAAGCCTGGCTTCCACCGAGACCTAACGACAAGCCCAACACTCCCGGAAAGGCAATCAAGCTCATCCGAAGTACCCTCAAACTGGAAATGGACGCAGACGACAGCCGCGGAGCAACTGGAGACTGGATCGGCCTTCTCGGCTTTAGCCAAGGAGCCAAGATCTGTGCCAGCCTGCCGTATACTCAGCCATACTGCCCTCGGGAGCTCGGCAAACAGCCACCAAGCCTTCCTGGCTTCCAATTCGCCGTGCTCCTAGCTGGTCGAGGCCCACTAGTGTGGCTAGATGCAGATTCAGAAGCACCGCAGGGCTTGATAAGCGCAACGACCTTGTCGTCAGAGATACCGACTACTGTCGAGTCAGCAGCGCTTGCCGATCGCTTGCGTCTGCCGACGCTGCACGTACACGGACTTTACGATCCGGGTTTGGCGTGTCATAGAGAGCTACGGGAGCAGTCATGTGAGGGACCGAGTACGGAGCTGCTGGAGTGGAATGGAGGGCATAGTGTTCCTGTCAAAACCCTGGATGTGATGGCTCTGGCAGAGGCAATGTTGTCCTTTGCGAGGCGTGACGAAAGTCTGGACGGTGGCGGTGGTTTAGAGTAGCTACGAAGCCTGTAACTGCTGGCGCTGCTATCATGACGTTCGCTCTAGTTGTGGCAACACTTGGTAGAACGTCAGAGAGGTCAGTGGTTGAACTGCTCCCGTTAGCGTCACCTCACTACGAGATGTCATGTCTTCCAGCTGCCAACTGCCCGCACGCTCGTGATCCTGAAGCTCATTACTGTCTCTCTCCGTTGTCCAAGCCATCGCTTATTTTCAAGCGGACAGTCAAAGCCCATAGCTGACCCCTACTCTTGGAGAGTTCCCAGTATCTTAGCTATACACCTTCCCGCCGAAAGTCAAGCGGCGACGAGCACGCCATCGAGATTCGCACCTATAAGTCCCCATAACCGCCCCTCGGTGGTTTGTATCAACAAGAGATTGATGACGTTTCCGCGTACCCGTGTTCACGTCGAGACTTCGTCGAGTTCATCCAGCGCTTCGGACACGCCCTTCTCCTTCAACTCCCGCGCTGCTCCACGGGGCAGGCAAGTTATCAATTGTTCCGGACGAGAACTCTGGCGGAGGGAAGTTCCCAAATGTCTCTCGCGGTCTGGTTCTGACATCGGCACACCAACAAGTTCATAGGCCTTTTGTAAAAAGTTTGTCAGCCAAGGTCCAGCCGATAGGCGAGAGTCTTCAGTTGCAAGAATTCGGTCCGGCGACTTCGCGCCTGACAATTGACCTGCACGGCAAATGACGTACCTCGACGATCGAGTCGAACCTCTTTGCCGTATAGAGATAGCCAGTAGTAGTAGGGCCCATTCCAGACCCGCCATAGCTGTAGTTGACAGAAGTCTGCCCCTGCACTCTCTCGCCTCGCAGCTCGATCATGTAATTTCCGTCACCGACCTTCAGTGACCGTATTGATCCTAAAATCCTCTCGTCCAGCCTACCAAGCCAGCACGCCACTCGAGTAGTTCTCTTTCCCTGCGACTTTTTCATGATGAAGTCCATCTTGATGCTGAAGCTAAAGTGGTTGGCGGCGACGAACATGAGGCGGGTTTCAGCACGGATCTGCCGGCATGCTTGGGCGATGGCGATGGGTTCGACGAATTTTTTGCGTGAGCTGACCGGCACTGGGTCGGAGGTACCGCTGACGACGTCTGGTTTGACGACCAGCTCGTAAACGTGGTTGCGTAGCTCGGGCGAAAGGCGCCAAAACAGTGAGTCGTCCATGATCAATCGGATGTCAGCACATGTTTGGCCTAGCACAGATTAAGCAAGACTTACTGAGTTACACCTGACCTCGATCATGACTGGAATTCGATGTAGACAAAGAGCAGACTTGTGATTCTTGAGCAGCAAGAGAAAGGGTCAAAGCTTCGGAGCGAATGCGGACAAGCGCAAACGCAAGCGTGGCAAAAGCATGTGAACGAGCCGACTCCATGGACTCCGACTTGCCGGCGTCCCGCTTATCCCAAGCTGCGCTGAAGCCTTGGGATGTCCCGATGGGTGTCTGAAGGCAGCATGTGCTCTTGTAGTGGGCGATGTAATCTCCAGTCAAGCCTGCAATGGACTCAAAGGGTCCTGCAGCCGTATGGACCGTTCGACGCTGAAGAATAGCTGGCGGTCGCGGCCTGGTTGATGGTAACGAATCCCGTGAATGAGACCCTAAACCCGCAACGGTGTCTTCACCAACCATCTTTCCTGTGCACTCACCCCTTCCCAGTCACACATCACCCGTATATCAGGATTGAGCAACTTAGCGAAGCACGGTTGAGAAGAGATTGGGAATGGAGATACGTGACCTCTGATAGTCGATCGCAAAGGAGCAGCGGGTACAGTGCGAAAAGAACGCAGCTATCTCCTCCTCGTCCCACCAAATCCAGTGGACTCATGCCGGCTACTGCTCGGTGGCGAGAAAGAGCTCGACGGCCTGCTCGAAGAGCCTGGACTGCCTCCTCCAAACAACGAAGAGCTTCTCCCAGCACCACTCTCGTACGTAGAAGGCCTGACAGGCTCCCTGGGCGTCCCGAACCAACTATTGCCTGCTCTCGGTGGCGAAGGATCCCTCGTTCGCCCGAACAGATTCGAAGGTCCCGGCTGCGGTGGGTCGTACTCATAGACCCTATCTCTCGTCGGCGGCTGCTGGGTGTTTCGGTTACCGGCGAGGCGAGAGCCTGCGTAGCTTGCTGCTGCTCCTACATCACGGAGGGTCTCAGGTCAGTCTGTCTTCTCACAAGTGGGATTGGTCGTTCTGAGCGCACTTACCTGCAGCGGCTCCTGTCCAGAAGCCTGGTCGCCACGTACCATCGCTTCGCTGGCCTTGCGTCGAAGACTGTCCTCCGCTGGGTGCTTGATTGGCGCGGTAGGATGATGCTGGCTTCGGAGCCTTCGGAGTGTAGGGCGGCTGTGAGTCGTACGGTGGTGGCGGGTCGCTATTATCGTCATCTCCGCCACCTCCTCCACCGCCATTCCAGCCAAGACGGCGGTCAGGGCCAGGACCTCCTCCGTTGCCGGCGGTGGGTGCTATGAAGACCTTGTAGATGAAGACACCGATGACAACTAAGCCTCTGTTAGCAATGGGTGGACCACCTGACATTGAGACCTGACTTACAAATGAAGATGCCCCAGAATACCAAGGTGGCGAACGCTTCACCAATATTCTGCGTGCTTGGGTTCTTGTAGGCACGCTGAATGCTATCCTTTCCGTACTTCTCCTCTCCCATTTGCGTGAGCATCAGTCTGTATTCCACCCCGCAGCTACCCTTGAGAATGGAAGGGTCGTCCGGACCATCGTAGCCCTCGCAGATTACATCTGTGCTGCCCAGCTTGAACTCCGGTGGCAAGGACGCCTTGCAAGTCCACTGGATGTCTTCGGTCCCGTACTCAGATCCAGCGTTTTCACACCTCATGACGTCCACGTGGTAGAGACCTTCGGCGTTACCACCAACGCAGGCAAGCTGTGGCAAGGGATCCACTCGGCGGTGGGAGGTGAGTTGGCCATCGCGGAGAGTCAAGGATTTGACTTGTGAGAGGAGCAAACTGTTCGAGCGTGTGCTCTTGGCATGAGTGGTCGAGGTAAAGGCCAGCAGAAGATTGAGAAGGACACTCGCCAGCCTCATGTTGGCCTCCGGTTAGTTTTAGGTGTAAAGACAGGTTAGAACACTTCGAAGTTGTTGCTCGCCAGAAGACGAGTGGCGTTCAGGAAACCACATGTGGCAGATTCACAAGTCCAGGACACTTGTTCTTGCCAGATCTTGTTCGATGGTCGACGTGGCAAGTTGTGTGTGACGAGGCTGCCTTAGGTGTGGCGTCCGCTAGCTACGGTAGGCCGGATGTAGTCATGCCGGCGTAACATGCGCCACTATTGCCCCGCATCGATATTTGCTTGAGTCGCAAGACCTCGATCTTACATCCATCCCTCAGAAGTATAGCCGCTGCGAGCACTCTTTGTCAATCGCCATGGCCACAATGACAGAGATCCAGACCGAAACGGTCAAGAAGAAGCGCCTCCCAGCAGCCAAGCTCGCCAAACTCGCACCAGAGAATGAACGATACATGCGAGCATGCGCCGACGTCGCGAACGCTGTGGTCGAGGACTATGAGCAATCACAGCAGCCAGGAGGCTCCAGGAAAGACATCAATCTCAACTCCCTCCGCGGCCAGTTCGCGAAGAAACACTTCCTGTCCCGTCAGCCACCTCTGCACGATATCATTGCTGCAGTTCCGGAGCAGCACAAGAAGTACATCCTCCCGAAGCTTATAGCGAAGCCAATACGAAGCGCAAGTGGTATTGCGGTTGTGGCTGTGATGTGTAAGCCGCATAGATGTCCACATATTGCGTATACGGGCAATATCTGCGTTTACTGCCCGGGAGGGCCAGACAGCGATTTCGAGTACAGCACTCAGTCGTATACTGGATATGAGCCTACGAGCATGCGGGCAATCAGGGCGAGGTATGATCCGTTCGAGCAGGCAAGAGGGAGAGTCGATCAAATACGAAGTCTGGGGCACAGCGTGGACAAGGTGGAGTATATCATCATGGGCGGGACATTCATGTCTTTGGCGCCGAAGTACAGGGAGGACTTCATCAGTCAGCTACACAACGCGCTGTCCGGCTATCAGACGAACAACGTGGATGAAGCTGTGATGGCAGGCGAGCAGAGCACAACGAAGTGCGTAGGCATCACGATTGAGACGAGACCGGACTACTGTCTCCCACCTCACCTGACAGACATGCTCCGCTACGGCTGCACGAGGCTGGAGATAGGCGTGCAGTCACTGTACGAAGATGTGGCACGAGACACGAACAGAGGGCACACAGTGAAGGCTGTTTGCGAGACGTTCGCAATGGCCAAAGATGCAGGCTTCAAGGTTGTCTCGCACATGATGCCCGATCTGCCTAACGTCGGCCTCGAGCGTGATCTCTTCCAATTCCAGGAGTACTTTGAGAACCCAGGCTTTCGAACGGACGGCTTGAAGATCTATCCTACGCTTGTGATCCGAGGTACAGGTCTCTACGAATTGTGGCGAACGGGGAGATACAAGAATTACACGCCAAACGTACTCGTCGACATCGTTGCCCGCATCCTCGCACTCATTCCACCCTGGACCCGCATTTACCGTGTCCAGCGAGACATCCCAATGCCCCTCGTTACCTCAGGTGTCGAGAATGGCAACCTCCGCGAACTCGCCTTGGCCAGGATGAAAGACTTCGGCACCACCTGTCGCGATGTGCGGACCCGTGAGGTCGGCGTCAACGAAGTCAAGCACAAGATCCGACCGAACCAAGTCGAGCTCATACGGCGGGACTATGCCGCCAACGGCGGCTGGGAGACCTTCCTGGCGTACGAGGACCCGAAACAGGATATCTTGATTGCTCTCCTGCGTCTGCGGAAGTGTACGGAGAAGTACACCTACCGCCCAGAGCTGACAGGACAGCCTACGAGCCTGGTACGGGAGCTCCATGTGTACGGTTCCGCAGTTCCAATCCACGAGCGCGTGAAGGGCAAGAGCCAGCATCAAGGGTACGGCACGCTGTTGATGGAGGAAGCCGAACGCATAGCTCGTGACGAGCATGGCTCGAGCAAGATTGCTGTCATCTCCGGTGTTGGTGTCCGAGGCTACTACAAGCGGCTCGGATACTGGTTGGACGGGCCGTACATGTCCAAGACCCTGGAAGAGGATGGCGGTAGTAGCAGTGATGATGATTGAGATCCGTGTGGATTCACTCAACCCATGAGATACGCGTTAACACTTTGCAAGGTCGCTCGACTTGGCGAAGCATCTGGTATGGAGATCATAATCCAGCTCAGGCGGTGCTTGATCAGCGTCTTATTCATCACCTTCACGCCATCTCCGGAGGGGTGCAAGGCACCGGTATCATCGCACAGCAAGCAGACCAGCGCTAAAGCCACGCCGACTGCAAAGTCCTTACCCGTCTGGCAGGTCACCAGGATCTTAACCTGAGGCGACGCTATCGATAGCAGAGCTTGCAGTTTTGGCAGCTCCGCTCGCAAATGCCGGCTCCCGTTCTTTCCAGTCCCGCAAAGTAGATGGACGTAACGATTATTCAGGGCCTCAGCAACGACGCAATTCAGCGTCGGACCGCAGGAGATGACCAGATCAAAGCCGGCATGCAATCCGTTGGCGGCATTGTTATCAGCGACCCAGATATTGCTTGTGGGCTTGACTAGCGTCGGCTCGCATACACGCGAGTTCGATCGGTCTTCTGCGACCAAGTTCTTAATCAGCCCAGGCAACCCGTCTTCCGAGGTAGCGAGAAGTTGCTTATGGTGTGCCCAGAAGGTAGCTGCCTGTAGGCTGTGAGCCCAACTCTCGCTGTCGTCTGCTGCGCCTTGCACGTAGTCGGACAAATGGCGGACCCCTTCGCTCGAGCGGCTTGAGGCCGTACACAGCACGACCGAGTGGCACGGCTCCCGATGCGTGTCTGTCGGGACGACATCGCTTGCTGGCGTGACCCACACTGGCTGCATCGGCTTGCCATTCAACTTGGCTCGCAATCCCGGTAGATCAAGGTTCAGACTCCGAGCGCTCTCGACAAAAGTGGGTATACGTTCTTCGATCTGTGAGTGCTCAGACTCCGAGACCACTTCCTCCGGGGTGCTTAGCGGGTGACAGTCTGTGTGCTCGGCAAAGAGCAGGCGGTTCAGCACACTTATCCAGATGGGTATCGTCTTCGATAGAGCGTCCGGCATGCTCTTGCCGCGACGAGTAGAATCTACGATGATACAGCTAGAAGAGAAATTAGTTATATGTAGATACAATGCTCACTGAACGAAACGCATACCCTCTGCTGGCTCCTATCATTTCAAGTACTTGCAGGTTCAGCCTTCGTAGACTGAACGACCATTGCCCAAAGTGACCATCCGTAGACTTGAAGTATGCGCTTCCTGCCTTCGCTTCAGGCGGAATGTACCAGCTGCCGCATCGTTCGTTCGCAACGAGAGGGAGTGAGTAAGCATTTGCGATTGCCTGCACGAAGTCTGCGTCCTGCTTGATCGAGTGAAGCCGATTCTTGATTGAAAGGTTCGATCGCTTGAGCTCCCCGAGAGCATCTTTGATACCTGACGATGCTGAGGAGAAGATGAGGTCGGATTCTTGGAGTGGTCGGGAGCCGCCCATCACAGTGTGGAAGATCGAGTGACTGCTGAAATGATATACTTCAGTCTCAGGGTGCTGCGGCAATGTATTGAGCGAGAAAAGTATCTAGCCGAAGAAGGAAGTTACTGCACGCACTTCGCAAAGTAGTGCGGTCCGAAAAGTGGGGTACGAAGTCGGCAAGCCACTTTGGGAAGTACCGCTTGCTGGTGGCGTATAAACATGCAGGTCACACGGTTCCCTTCCAAAAAGATTCATTGAGTGGACGACCAGATACATCGCGATGCCTCGACCACAGTCCTCCTCATCCGCAGTGACCGCCGTGACGGCAGCAGCCTCCGTCGCCGGCCTCTTCGGAACCCTCTACTACCTCGACATTCCTTCTATGTTTCAGCAACGGATCAAGTCTCGGAAAGTGGGATCAAGATGTTATACCAGCAAGGATAAGCCATCTCTGGCGGCTTTCATGACTCTCACGCAGCAAGTCACGCTGAAGGAGACGTACCCATTGGCCAAAAGCATCGAGAAGAACATCCCGGTCTACGACTGTGCAACTTTCAAACTGGACAACGAGCAATGGGTTCAGCAGCTGCAAGATGAGATCTATCACGTACTACACTATGGTCCCGGAGTATTCGTGATGAAGCACTTCTTCACCGACATGTCTGTCCTCGACAACGCCAACGCGGTATTCGAGAACATCATCCAGCAAGAGCTGGCAGAGAACGGCGCGAAGGGAGACCATTTCGCAGCAGGAGGCGAGAATTCTCGCATTTGGAATTCCTTCTCCAAGCATTGCCTCGAGAACCCTTCAAGCTTCGTCAAGTACCACAGTAATCCTCTCTTCAAACTGGTCTGCGAAAGCTACCTAGGTCCAGCCTACCGCTTCACCTCGCAGGTCAATATCGTAAAGCCTGGAGGGAAACCGCAAGTAAGCCACCGTGACTACCATCTCGGCTTTCAGACACCAGAAGATACCGCAAAGTGGCCGAAAGCGACACACATAGCTTCCCAACTCCTGACGCTGCAAGGAGCGGTAGCGCATACAGACATGCCGCTCGACAGTGGGCCTACTCGATTCCTGCCATACTCCCAGCTATGCGAGGAAGGCTTCATGGCTTACCGACTACCCGAGTTCAATGCCTACTTCAACAAAAGCTGGGTAAGTCTGCCGCTAGAGAAGGGAGACGCAGTCTACTTCAACCCCGCGCTCTTTCACGCCGCTGGCGAAAACCAAACAAAGAACATCGAGCGCTCCGCGAACCTGATACAAGTCAGCGCAGCATTCGGGAAAACGATGGAGACTATCGACACGATTCCTCTCGTGGAGCGATGCTGGGATCATATGATGGAGAAGTACAAGGAAGAGGGTATGGGTAAGGAGATTGATGCGCTGATCCGAGCTGTTGGCGAAGGGTATCCGTTCCCTACCAACCTTGATCGACGGCCACCCGCCCCGGGCGGCATGGCGCCGGAGAGCGAACAAGATATCCTGCGGAGGGGCTTGCAGGAGGGCTGGAGCACGGAGAAAGCCGTCGAGGAGCTGCGGGAGATGAAGCGGAATTCTTCGGCGTAAGTGGTCGAGACCTGCCACCTCCCAGCGTCGTGGACATAGAAGACGTTGCCGCTTCTCTTTGACCAGCGCAAGTCTTCCTCGACGCGCGGGCGGTCAATACAGAGGCATAGTTTTCGCAGAGCTGTTTGAAAAAGAGCTTGTTGGGTTACAGTCCTGTATCTTTGAAAGCCTACGTGGCCCACGACGCATCTTGGCGGCGACTAAGAGAGCCTCAATGCCGCGTAGGGTAACAGAGGAGGGCGGTAAGCTCCAGTATCAGCGAGCCTCGCTTCAATGGTATCGCAAAGCTCGCGCTGCGGCATGAAAGATATATAGACGCATTTTAGCAAAATGTGAAGTGAGGTTGGTCCACAATGGCGGACTGCGGCCATTGTAGCATCTCCAGATGTGAATGTGGACTTCAGCGCAGGTATTCGGCGGCAGTATGCTCAGACGAGCCTTGTCCAGATGAGCTGCAACACCATGAGCACTTTCTCGCCTAGTAGGTAGAGATACGTTCGGCATACTGCAGTGGAATACAGCTCCGTAGGTCGGCTTGTCGTGTCGGGGATGCTTTTAAGAAAGGGGAGGAGTAAAGTGAGGTTGAGTTTCTACTAGCGGGTCAAGCCATTGTACCATCTCCGACAAGACACTTCTTCCCACGAAGCTGTACTGGGTGGCAGTATGCTCAACATGTCCGCTACTCCTCGAATGATAGAGCTCTGAGGGTACAAGAACTCTACCGGAGGAGCCTCGTTTGAGCATACTGCCGCCGCATACTGGCCCTGATGTGTGAATTCACGTTGCGGGAGTTTTTCCGTGACCTCTAGGTTCGTTCTCGGACATGGTGTTGTAAGCTACGGTTTGGAAGAGTAGCCTGAGTGAGCTTCTTTAATGACTGTCCGGTTTACCTACTCTACAACATTCGTGGGACTTTAGCCTGAACCGCTGCTCTACTTCCCGATGCCCATTGCCTTGCTCCACAATCGCGGCGTCCCATTCTCGTGGGAGGCTGAGTCGTGACGTCCTAGATGTCCTGGACGCGTGTTCTGAATCTTACAGGTGCAGGAAAGGAGTCGGGATCCAGTTCGGAGGCTTGCTCGGGTAGCCAACTCCAGGATTGGTTTGGTCTTGTGATCTTGCTCTTGTCGGCTCGGCCGGGTTCACTTTTTGAATAAGTCGAGTAGCGCATTCTGCTGTGTCCGAGGGGGTGCTGCTTGCTGCTGCTGAGTTACCGCCGGGCTGCGCGTGCTCCGAAAAAAGTCCGTGTCCGCTGTTGGCGTGAAGCGCATAGGCTGCTGCGCGAACATCGGTGGCTCTGCTGCCGCTTGTGACACCGGAGGCTCGGGTGAGCTCATTGCATATGACTGCGCTTGTGCGGGCTTGCTCCCAAATAGCTGCAGCAAATCCAGCGTCTGCCCGGCCTGCTGAGCCACAGCCTCCTCCTCAATCATCTGCTCCTCCATCTGAGTCGTGCCATCCATGCCGTACTCTTGCTCCTGCTCGCTCTCCTCGGTGTGCCCGTTCGCTGTGCCATCTGTCTCTGCCTCCGTCTCAGTCTCCATCCCCTCCCTCGCAATCTGCGCCTGCATCGCACAGCTCTGAATAGTCTGCGCAACAATCTCCCTCGTACTCGGCTCCGTCTCTCCATCGGAGAAGATCCATATCCCGTAGATGGCGGGCGTTACGCCATCCTCGCCCATAGCTTGCAGTATAACGTACTGCTCCGTGATCTCCACATCGTCTGCACTCGTGAGTTCCGTAGTGAAATTGTCGAGGCTCTTGCGGTTCAGTATGATGACGTTGTAGCGTGCGCTACCCGCGAGCTGGCAGACGAACAGCGTGCCTTCTATACCGCACTTCTCCCATTGCTGCGACTCGGGGGAGAAGGTGTAGACGACCGCGAACGGAGCTATCGAGAGGATGTGTTCGATGTCGCGGCTGTATCGCCGTAGTACTGTCAGGTTGAGCTCGGTGTTCGTTCGCTGTGGTGGTGGAGCAAGCGGTGGCGCGGCATCTGATGGGTTGACGGTATCGGTGTCGTAGTCTGAGTTCAGTACTGCTGGTTGCGGTTGAAGCTGTGCTGTCCGTGTCGTTCTTCGCTTCTGTGGCATGTTGCTCTGCTGTAATTGCACAGCGACTCTTCCACTCCCACTGTCGTTGACAGGTCGTGCGATATTAGCAGGCTTCTGCCCACCACCAAATAGCAGCCAGTCCAAGTGAGACTGTGATGATTGGCCCATGGTTTCGGTTTCGCGATCTCGCACTGACTGCATGCGAGCTCAAGCTTTCTGATTCAGCCTCAATTGCTCAATCGCGGAGAGAGATCGTGGCTATGCGTGGTTGAAGTGGCGTCAGCTTGCATATGAAGACACGCAGATTCCTCCGCCGGCACAGCCGCGACCCGCAGTGACGAGCTGCAACTGGCCGCGATCAAACGAGAGTTCACTTGTGCCTGGTGAAGTCAGCCGCGCAAAAGTCTGGATCTGGACGATGGACCCTCTGACCCGTGCGGCGGTGACATTCCACGAAGAGCTGTCGTGGTGTGCGAGGGAAGCTCTGAACATGTAATATTGCGCAGTAGTGAGGCACGCGACGAGAGGACGAGAGAAGATGTTACCCACTGGCACGCGATCACACGCGACGAGCAGTGCTAGCAGTTTGATGCAAGATGTTCCTGGCGCATACCCTCCCTCAGCACACTCGGGGATTGAGTCGAATCCTGTGAGCTTATCGCAAGCGATACACGCGCGGAGAGCAGAGTATGTCAGGCGCAAGGATATCAGGATTAAAGTTGGGAGCTGGAATGTCGCATCCTACAAGGGCACGGAGAAAGATGTAGGCGGGTGGTTTGTGGGAGGGAAGGGCGTCACGGAGGCATTGGGCGGCTTGAGCGTACATGATCAGGACCAGTTGCATAAGCATGATGTCCCTGAGACGTCTGGCATGGATGAGAGGGAGGCGCCTGCGGAGCAAGAGGAAAGATATAAGAAGAAGGAGTCTACCATCCCGCATGACGACCCTGGATCACTTCCCGGCGGCGACGATATTGGTCTATATGTACTGGGCCTGCAGGAAGTAGTAGACGTCAACTCCGTCACAGAAGCTCTTCGACCCTACACGGACCCGGCAGTGGCTGGCAGGTGGAAGGAGGCCATGGAAGAAGCGCTCCCGAGAGGCTACAAGATGGTCGCAGAACAACAGCTTATCGGCATGCTTCTTCTCATCTACGCATCACCGGAGGTCGCCAAAGACGTAAGGTCTGTCAGCACAACAAGCGTGGGCACAGGTATAGGAGGCTACATGGGCAACAAGGGCGCGGTTACTGCACGTCTCGTACTTGGCGCAACAACGCGATTGGTGTTTGTAGACTGCCACCTCTCTGCCGGGGCCGATAAAGGTGCCGTCGAGCGCCGGAACTGGGACGTGGCGCAGATTGTGAATCGCACGCGCTTCGAGCCGATCAAGGAGTGGGTGGATCCGCATCAGCAGCCTGGTGGTGAGCAGATTGGTGATGAGGACCTGGCGTTCTGGTGTGGCGACCTCAACTACCGGCTGGAAGGCATACCCGCGGATGATGTCAGGAGGCTACTGATGCTGCATACGCGCAATGAGTACGATCTGAGCCAGAAGTCTTCTCGAAAAGTCGAGGAGGAGCTGAACAGGGCTACTGAGTCTGTCAAGAGAAGAGTCCAGGATAGGCTGAGTGCTGGCTCCAATGGGTCAGGCTCGTCTACGTCGCCTAGCGATATCCGAGCCAGTCTTGAGAGTAGTCGACCCAGCACAGAAAGCACCGCACCCACGATCATGGACGACATCCAAGCGAGTGATGATCCAACATCACTGCAGACCACGCTGTCCTCGCTGCTACCGCATGACGAGCTGCAGCAGCAGATGAAAAAGCGAACAGCTTTCCACGACGGCTGGCGAGAAGGGCCAATCACTTTCCTGCCGACGTACAAGTACGATGCAGGTAGCGTGGGGGTCTTCGATTCAGGCGAGAAGAAGCGCGGACCGAGTTGGTGTGATCGCATACTCTACCGCACACGACGCGACAGACTCGCCTATGAAGCGAAGGTTAAGGAGGAAGAGTCCGCACGGAAGAAGGACGAAGAGATGCGCGCGAACGGGACCGATCAGGCTGCTAACGATGAAGACATATTGTACGATTACGACCCGGAGACTGATGCCGCAGACGCTAACGATGACTATGACGAATACGATGAAAGCAATGATAACGCCGTCGTCACGAAGGAAGGTTTCGAGGACGGAATTGAATTGGAATACTACACCGCACATCAGCGCGTGCTCTCCAGCGACCACAAACCGCTAGATGCCGTCTTCAAGCTGAAGTACGAGTGCGTGCTCCCGGACCTGAAAGCGAAAGTGCACGCCGAAGTAGCCAAAGAGCTGGATAAAGCCGAGAACGAGCACAGACCCTCCATCACCGTTGTCGTAGACAAACACCGCGAAAGCGTCACAGAAAAAGAAGCCTCTGACTCCGACCCAGCCACTTTCTCCGGCGTCTGGCTCGGTGACGTCAAATGGGCGCATTCCAAGCACCGGTACCTCACTCTCGCCAACACCGGGCAAGTCCCAGCGAGCTTTAGCTTCATCGAGCGCCCGATAGCTGCTACGCAGTCGCCGGGTATAGCGCCGAAATGGATTAATCTCAAGATGAATGATGAGTACTTTGCTAGTTCTAGTAAGTCGACTGGGCAGATGACGTTGGAACCTGGAGATACGTGCGCGGTGGAGCTGGAAGTAAGGATTTTCGATTTGCATACTATGCATGCGCTCAACGAGGGGCTGATAGATCTGGATGATATACTTGTACTTCGTGTAGAGGGCGGGAGGGATCATTTCATTCCTGTGAGGGGAAGATGGTTAGACAACACGCTTGGACGGAGTATCAAAAAGCTGGTTCGCATACCGGAAGGTGAGTTCTTCTTCCCACAAACCCGTCTTCTGCTCGAGAGAGCACGGTTCATCTAACACTATCATCTAGGCGGGATCCGTAAACTCCAACGCCAACGCCCAGACAGCAGCAACGGCAGTAAACACTCCCCCACCTCCGCCCATTCCACTTCTTCACAGTCGCCTACGGCTTCGCGCTTCATATCGCCAAGCATGGAGAGCTTACCAGTACGTTTCTCCGCCCCGCGCGAGCTTTTCCGGCTGACGGAGGCGGTAGAAGAGTTGAGTGTTAAAGTGATTGCGGAATGGGAGATGATGCACTCGGACCCTAACGATCGGACGTCTTCTGAAGGTGTGCGTGGTTCTCAAGACATCATGAGTGCTGGTGCGGACATGCGTTCCCCTGAGGACGTGCGTCCGCCTTGGAAAGATCACGCGGGCTGGCCTTTTGATGAGAGATGTTGGACGGAAAGGAAGACGAGGCATTGGGAAGATGCTTTGGGGGATGTTTGTGAGGCGCTGGATACGGATCGGGAGATTGGGGGGAGCCTTTTGTCGGAGCTGCCGAGATTGCAGAGGTTGTATGTGCTTGCGGATTTTTTGATGCTGTTTTTGAGGAATATGCCTGATGGTATCGTTACGAGCGAGTTGTGGGGTCAGATCGAGACATATCTTATTGCGGTCGAGAAGGCTAAGCAAAAGCCTGCGATCGAGGAGCAGCGGACGGCGATTCAGGAGATTCTGGCTCAGGCGCCGAGTCACAACGTGAGCTTGATCATCGTTACATCAATGCTCGAGCGCATCATGCAGGAAGTCAGTGGGACAAGCAACCCGGAAGAGCCGCCATTGAGTCCTGGGAAGAGGCCAGGCGGGACGCTAAGACGCATGACCGGGCTGGGCAGAGTGGCGGATGCTCCTGCGGGAGACGGAGTCAGTGCTGCTATGGCAAGATTGTTTGCGGATGCTGTTATCAGAGCACCGGCGGCGGCTAACGAGAAGGGCAAAGCGATTCAGGAAAAGAGGAAAGCTGGGCTGTTGGAGATTTTTCTGAAAAAGGATGAGCCGGGTTGAGGTACTCGCACCCCCTGGAGAGGTGCCCGGCGGAGTCATCTACAAGTCTTAATCGATGTACTCCTCCAGCCGCCAGCTTTCTGCACCATCTTCGATGACGAAGCGGTGAGTCTCAAAGACGATGCTCTCGTACATCTCACTTGCTGCAGCTCGAGCTTGGCGGTGCCAAGGGCCTTTGCCACCTGCTGCTGCGTCGTCTCTGTTGCGCCAGATGCCTTTGTTAATGATCAGCAAGTCTCTTTGGTAAATCATATGCGACCCTGTCGTTGTCGCCAACATTGTCTCCATCAAACATGAGCAGGAGTGGAGCTCTTGTACTGCCTGGCAGGTACCTCACTGACAGCAGAGTGTCATCGAGATTACGTTCGCCAAACAACGAAAGTGGACACACCAGTCACCTTCGGAAGCTGTACTTACATGTCGCCAGGTTCCTCATCTCCGCATCGCAAGCGCCGAACCAGTACTTCAGCAAGCCGCCGCTGGTGCAAGCTTCTTCGTGCGACCGCCGGTCGAGCTCAGCTAGCCAGGCTAGATCGGTATCTCTGCGCCGCTGTGACCGGAAGATGACGACGTGGAAGTCTTGCTTTCGCCACTGTAGGTCTTGCTGCTGGCAGAGCTGGCGTAAGGCCTGGAAGACAATCGGCCAATTGAACGAGGAGAGGTATCGTGCCGTTGCGTAGTCTGGCCGGACTGGCTTGAGGAACGTCACGGCAAAAGCGAGTAGCCGGCATGCTGTGTCTAATTGCCGCAGGTTGAGGTGGTTGGCGATGTCGATATATGGAGAGCTGATGAGATGTGTAGCAGCCACGTCGAACGATGTGGTGTCTGGGTCTCCATGTTCGCGATGCTCAGTAGGCTTGCTGGGGTGCGTTACGATGCCCGGGTCGGTGCAAACGACATGTGAGATGTCCTTCAGACCAAAGCCAGTGGAATCTTGGGCCGGAGACTGCGTGAGTGCAACGCTCATGATGGATGTTTGGGTATATTGATCATCAGGTGGCTTGCGATGGCAAAAGCAATGTTTTTGGGCTCTTTGCGGCTGGAAGCTCGACATCCGTGCTTGTATGGCGTGAGATAACGCAAGAGCACTTTGTGCTTGGAAACTTTCATGTGGGCCTACACAAAGAGAGGGACTGGCACGATGGCATCAACGGTCGAATCGAAAGCGCCGTTTGCGCACCATCACCTGGTATACGTATGCGGATTGCAGAGCCTTCTCATCGATGACGACCTCCTTGGGCGTGCTCCGTGCCACAACATCTCTTGGACGTGCGCGAAGTGGAGAGTTCGAGCGTGGACGGTCCCCAGCTCGCTGGTGTTGAAGCTCGCCGCCTTTTCTCTACCATACCAGACAGTTCTGAAGCTCTCGTACTTGCCGCTGGGTGCTTTGCGGCTGTGAGGGCTCTCAGAGATACTTACAAGTGTTCTGCCAAGCTCTCCGAAAGACTTGCGATTAACAGTCCAGACCTCCGGCAATAACCCTTGGCCAAGAGAGCCTGCGATGCCATACAGAAACCAAATGCAGTCATAGGCCCAGCCATTCCAAGAGCTACGGTGGTGCAATCGGCTGCTGGATTGCGCACCAGAGCTATAAAGTGTAAGGACTGCTTCGGAGGAGTAGCTGAGCCTCCTCAACAATAGTATCATTACAAGCTCATATGGGTCTTTGTCTACTCCACGAAGTATGAGGAGCTCAGAAAGCCTGATCGGCAACGATACATCTCATTGGTCCTTGCAGTCCCTTGCTAAGCAGCCGTAATACTCGTTCGAGACTTCTTTTCACCTAATGCTCGACTGTATACCCCGAGCAGTCAGAAACAACTACCACTCCTCAACTCAATCTTCTCCCGCCTCCATCGGTAGCCCAACTCCTAGGCCCATTGCGACTCATACTCCTCCAGCTGCTTTGGCGTCAGTGGATATTTGATGTAGTATACCGAGAGAAGCTCCTCCGCCTCCTCGACGAACTCCTTCTCCTCCAGGCTAACATCAAAGCCGTCCATAGACCGGATCTGTTCCAGGCCAGCCCCCTTATGCCACTTTGCCTCTTCCTCGACCACATCGACGGTTTGCCCATAGGTTACGCCATCCTCGTTCGTGATAGAGAGTGTAGCGAGTGTGCCATCGAATTGCGTGGCCGTACGGCAATAGTGTCCACGGGGACGATAGTCAGCTTTCCCGACCATATCGAGTTCGACTTTGGTAATGGGTGGCCGGCTGAGGAGCATGTTACGGCAGCTGGCGTCTGTCGGCAGCGCGAGTGTGCCGGTCTTATGCGTGAGAGCGTACTCTTGGGTGTACTCGGAGGGCGTGTGAGGGTGGTGATGAGGGAGGTTGTACGACTGCGAGTAGTAGACGTATGAACCAGCACGATCGATTATGCTGCGGTCTATCAGGTAATTGCTTTGAGCCTGATGGAACAGGAGCGGATTGTAGGCGTAGGGGCGGAATGGGAATACTGTTTGACCCAACGCCTCGTACTTCTCGATACAGTCGGCTGCTTTGCGGCCAGCGAGAAGATGGCCGTTAGGAGCGCAGAGCCAATGGCCTCGGTCGGCATTGTAGTCGGGTTTGAGGAAGAGCTTCGTCTGCAGCTTGGAAGATGCGTCGATGGTATTCTTGACGGCTCTGCAGACGCCTTGCATACTGAAAAGTGTCTTTGTCGGAAAGTACTTGAGTATGCTTTCGCAGAGCTCGTAGTTGCCGAAGACCCGTTGACTCGGCATGGTTTCGAAAGCGGTGCTGGCTGGATCGGCACTCCCGTCGGAGGAATGAGCAGGTTCGGGCTGTGGCGAAATCGATGCGGCGAGTGCGGTTGTTTGCGAAGAAGCAGCCTTGCACACTGAGTCTTGGACAGGGTGCGACATAGTGGCTGGTAATGCGCTTGCCTTTGGGGATCAAGTCGTGACAGTAGGCGTATGGACAGGTCCGTGGTACCTGAAGTTGAGGTTCGGGATTGTGTAGTGTGAGAGCAACGGCCGAGCCTAGATACTTGGAGCGGATGCGCTATAATGCCACAGGCGCGGAGCGCAAGTGAATGCATCCCGATAAGCGCAGTGAACAGTGAACAGGCAACAGTCATACTCACTACAACAGGGTGATGGGACAAACTTGTGGCCAACTGCATCATCCAGACGTCCAGACTATTGTAAGCTACTGTATCGTTCTCGGGATCTATTAGATTAACATTGATTGGGGGATACACCCTAAGCAGCTCGCGCAACCATCCAAGCTGGGAAGTAGTCCTATAGGTCTCTCGTAGGCTCGAACCGGTTCTACGGTATAGAGCTTCTCGTCGGCCACGATTTGTTTTCCTCGTAGCTGGCAGCTCACCCTTTCCAACCCCTCTACATCGTTTCGTTGCTTCTCCCCAATGCGCTGTGAATCCATTGAGTCATCGAGAAACGGAAACGCATCTCTACAGCTGCAAAGGCACCCACTTAGCCTTACTGATCTTCCGACCGCTCTTGACATCCATGCGGTCATCTTGATCCAATCTGTTCTTGACCTTGCTGAGCCTACTGTACCTTTCCCAAGGGTCCTGACTCGAGGGCAACACCCCAGCAGCCTCCACCTACTCCTTCTGCGCCGGGATTGTAGAGGGCACATCTACAAAGCTCAAGTAATGAGACTCAGCACCCTCGTGAGCGCATGACTCTATCTCGCGTTTGATCGAATCAACTAGCTCTGCGAATGTGATACCCCTGACGTTCTCGATGATCAGCGCTCTTAAAGAGTTGTGGCACCGCTTGTGTGGGTGATAGTGGTTCTCAGTCGGGAAGTGGTCCCAGCGACCCTGTATCATGACTTCTATCTTGGTCGCTGGCGGCTGGCTGAGATACATAGAGCGGCAGCTAGCTTTATTGTCCAGGGCAGTAATCTTGTCTTTGCCGGTGAAGTACATGAGATTCTTTGGCTGGTCGGAGCGCGAGCCATCGAGTTGAGTTACGAGGCCGGTGTCGTCGTGATAGTACTTTTTGCGAAGTACGAGTGGATTGTAGACGTAAGGGTGAACAGCTTCGGCGTCTTTCCGCGTGTAACGAAGCCAGTGAGGCACTTGAGGAGGCCATGACACTTTCGGTCTAGCATTGCAGCGCTTGATGCACTCGATTGCACTTTCTCCGACCGAGATAGTGCCTCCGTCCTCCGCAAACCATGGTGTTGCATTTGCGTCCGGGTCAGCCTACAGAAAAAGCATCCTCTGCAGTACTGGCGAGCTCTCAACTGTCTCGTTCGTAGCCTTGCAGAGGCGCTTCATGCGGACGATGTCCTGCCGCGGAAGGTATTCGAGGATGTGCTCGCACAGCTCGAAGATGCCGAGTACCGTTTCACTCGGCGGCGTGCGCGAAGAGGTGTTGCGGCTGCCTGTGACATCCGGTCGCGAGGCGTAGTGTGCGGTCTTCCGTGCCGGGCGCTGGCCGAAGCGAGCCATAATGGCGGTTTGTTGGGATGACGAACCGAGTCAGAAGCGGACCATATCAGTTGTTGTGCTCGGAATTGCAAGGTACAGCCAGTAGAAATGTATACTTAATGCATAAAAGCTAGTGGGGCTTAGTGCGGCATGTACATCTTGTGATCAAAAATCTGTCCAATCGAGAGGCGTGGAGCGGAATACGTTTCTCGCGGAAAGAGTATCGCCACCTGCGCTTACGTATTGCCCTATTCACCCGTAGTGACCATACCTCCTAAGCATGGAGAGCCCAGAATACAGCAACCTCCCTACTCCTGCAAAGCCCCCCACTTCACCGCCGACCCAGCATCTCTCTCGATGCGCCCATCCTGCCCCAGCTCGGGCTTCTTGATGCCATTGTACCGGTACCAAGGATCTTCGCCCTTCTCTACAATCTCTGCTTCCTCCACGTACTCCTTCTGCGCCGGGCTGACAGAAATCACATTCATAAAGCGCACATGATCCAACTGCCCATCCTTGAACCTCCCAGCCTCACGATCAACAGCATCGACCACCTCCCCAAACCTCAACCCTTTCTTGTTCTCGATCACAAAGACTCTTACGCAGCCGTGTGTCTTCGGAGGACCGGAACCGTCGTCCTCCTTGCGACGGAGAGTGCCATGGATTTCAATCCGTACTCTCGTGATTGGCGGCTGGCTGAGAAACATCAAGCGACAGCTTGACTTGTCTTCCGCCGAGTATGCGTCGTGTGGCAGAGTAAGCCGAAGCTTGAGGTTCTCAGCAATTCCGTAGAAGCCGCCGAGCCGGTCACCCAAGCCGTTGAGTTCGTCTACGGCGCTCACGCTGAGCAGGAATGGGTTGTAATTGTATGGGTAGATGACTTGAGCACCCTCTGCTGTATGGGAGCGGTATCCCGGAGGCCGCCTCTTCTTGCTCTTGTCTTGGGGGCTGAACTTGTCGGTCGCCTTGGAGCCAGCTAGTATAGTACCCTTGGCATCGATGACCCAGGGGCTGACTTGCGTATCCGCAACTCCCTTCAGAAACAGCTGCTTTCCTAAAGCGAATGAGGTCAAAACTGTCTCGTTGATGGAGTGGCAAACACGTCTCGAGAGGAGGTTCTCCTTGGGCGGAAGGTATGAGATGATCTGCTCGCAGAGCTCGAAGGTGTCGAGGACCTGGGTAACTGCTGTCATGTTGCGTGTGCGTTGGGTTGGATTCGGATGCGATGGCTAGGCTGAGGTTGTGTAGTTCAATATGTCGAGCGCTGGAAGCTGTCCTGATGACCTGCAGATGTCGTCGCAGACTTGGAGCAGAATGCAGACTTTCAAAAGGCGGCGGCCAGTCTGCCGCACTTCTGCAAGACTTGCGGGAAATCCCGCAATTAGTGTGACATGTGAAAGCGCTTGTGAAGTCTCATTAGTCCGAGTGCTGACCTAGCAGCCCAGCTGCACACGCGAGCACGTCAGTACCGAAAAGATCGTTGCGGGCCGGCTTTTGAGAGAAGAAGGTAGGTTTCAGGGTATCATCTATACTAACGCAGCATTCTTAAGTGTGAAGGCTGGCAATTTCGGTGCTGCATCAAGGGTACGGCAGTCGCTTCTTGTAAGCGCAGTGATTCTGTTTGCTTACTGTGTGTGCCACAACTCTTGACGTGCCAGCTTTGTCGGGTTGCTGTCTTTGTCGATAGCTTGGAGTTATGGTGGCGACAAAGCTTAGTGGAGGAATGAGCATCTTATCCCAGACTCGGCCCAAACAGATTCTCACCCTCCTTCATACTCTTCTCCCTCGCCGCCTTCTTCTTGGCAGCTTTCTCCTCGTCATCATCATTACCCAGCTTAGCAGCGGCATGCGCCTTTACCATGTCTTTCGTACTCGGATCTCGACACCGCTCTAGCTTCGCTTCAAGTGCGGCTCGCTCGTCCTTGGACAGGACCGTCTTCTCCGAAAAGTTGTTGAGCACGTCTGCACAGGCGTGGATGGTAGCCAAGATCTTCGGCCGTACCTCGGATGAAAGAGGGAGCTTGGTGGAAAGGTAGAAGGACGTCAGTGGCTCGTCCGCGAGATGGAGCGCAGAAAGGAGGATCTGGGATGGTGTGTAGAGGAAATAGGCATCTGTCAGTAAAGATGGGCCTTCGAGGATGGAGCGAGCGGCGGAGTATGCAGCGTTGACGCGATCTGCGGCATGTTTGGTTGCCATCTTTCCCGAGGGCGCCTTCCATGGTGTTCGTGCGTCCTTCCCTGGCTTCTCGAGTGCTAGCATATCTTGTTGCAAGTCTTTTGCACCCTTTGTGTCGACGCCGCTAATCTCTCCGACCATGCCGTTTGCGATGTTCAATAGCTCCATCAGCACGCCCTTAAGTCCACGATACGGCTGTCGTACGTCCAGCGTGAACCTCAGCGCCTGCATGACTTTGTACTCCGGAGCTAGTATGGAGTCTGGATCTGTGCTGATGCGCCGAGCATACTCAGGGCATGTCATGTGCATAGCTTCGGTCTTGCAGGCCAGGTAGAGTACGGTCTTGTAGATCTCCTTGGGTGGGTAGGTGTGAACGGAGTTGGAAAGGTAAAAGCGTCGCATGTACTGCACTGCAGTCGCCTATACATACCGGCTGTTAGTGCTATCCCGCTGTTGACATCTGTTTCGCGAGGCATACCTTGACATGGACGGGCCATTTGAAGTGATCGCTCGTTATCCGTATCTGGTCGCAGTACTTTTGCACCAAGCGCAGCTCCTCCTCTTCATCCAAACAGTCTACGCCTGAAGCATTCTGTCCATTGCCGCTCGTGGTTGAGCTCCCAGCATACCGCCGTGCTCGTTCGATGGCTAACTCATGTGTCTTCCGCCGCAGTGAAGCGAGGCTCTCTGGCGAGAAGGACCATAATCGGTATTGCGTTGACGTGCGATAGAGATCGTCTTCGCTCAATGTCGCTGTCATGACGAAGGTGATGCAGTCTCGAAGGTGCAAGGTGGAGGTGTTTGGCTTCGGAGTTTGCGGAGTTGATGATGGCTTCAAAGTTGCATTGAGAACCAAAGATCAGCTTCCTCTCATGCCACCATCATTCTCCCATCAAAGGCACACTGTGACTACGGAGGAGGCTGAGACAGGCTCCTCTGCACTGTGAAAACTACCACACCCAAGCCCGGGACAAACGCACGATCATTCACCACAGCACGCCACAAGATCCACCACTCTGTGCCTGCCGTTTCGGGCCTGGGCACTTTGGCGATGCCTACCACTATATCGGACCTCCCATCCGAACTCATAGCGTACATCGTCACCTTCCTGCCCGACCGCGATGTCTTCGCCGCCCGACTCACAAACAAGCACGTCGAAGCCTCATCCCTCTCTCACTTCGGTCACCGTTTCTTCCGCAAGAAAGGCTTCATGCTCACCTCTCCCAGCCTAGACGTCCTGAGACAGATCTCCGAGCACGGTGAACTGCGCAAGAATGTCCAACACATCTGGTTCAACCCGGACTGCTTTACCTTCGTGCACCCGGAATGCGCGCCTGATGCGGAGGAGTGCCCAGACCCGGACGACCCGGATAGTATACTGAAGCTGCTTTCGCCGGCGGATCGGAAGATGTTTGAGGCGTATCAGGAGTGCATGAGCGATCATACACGGCTACTTTCCAGGTCGGCGGCGAAACTGCAGAGCGTGCTGACTGAGGTAATTGCGAATTTGCCTGAGCTGAAGATCATCGGCATGCGCAGAAGTGAAGATCATGCGCCTTGGGGCTGGAGACAGCTGAAGGATGCCGTGGGCGAGGATCCCAGAGTACTGGGCCCGATACCGAGTGGGCCAATGTACTTCTTGTCCGGACCTACCAGGCTGTTCATGGCCATTGTCAATGCAGTAGCTGCTACCGATGTGAGGCTTAGACGTTTTTACACCGATGCGATTGAGATCGACAATATCAGGCCCGATCTGCTCCCGCAGGAGATGCTGGACAAGGCTTGCAACTCGATCTGGTACTTGGAGATCAACATCGCGACAGCCTGGCTCAATAGGCGCAAGGACGCGGACTACGTACAGCTTACAGACAAGGCCGAATACGGCAATGGACTGGTCAAGCTACTGAAATCAACGACGAGTCTTAAAGAGATCGGCCTACAGATCTTCCCAGAACGCCAGGGACCAGGTCGCCGCCGTCCTGACTGGCGAGAGAGCTACCAATACATATGCTTCCAGAAGCTAGTGCACGAAGTGAGACTTCCTCAACTCACGCGTGTTAAACTGGAGAGGATTGTCGCCTCGCCCGCGACATTGCTAGGCTTCCTCAAGTCGAGTCAGACGACTTTAACAAGCCTAAAGATCCGTTTTACCCGCCTTCTTTCAGACGAGCAGCACCCTCACCCATGGCGAACGGCCTTCCAATCCTTATCAGACAACTACCCGCAACTCGATTACCTCTTACTGTACCATGTGCTGTATGAGGGTGGAGGCATCACGTTTGTCAAGGATGCGCATGTGCCAGGTACAGCGAGTGGCGTTTCAGGTGTAAATGATGACGATGATGCGCAGGACGAGAGCCTCTTCTCGGAGTACGACCATATTGCTTTTCAGGCCAGTGGTAGAGAGATGGTGAAGGAGAGGCTGGGAAAGATCGTAGAGGAGCATTGGTATCTTAACAAGCCGGTTGCTAGCTATGAGATGGATGAGGGGCTGTGGCATACTGATACTAGTGATGAGGAGTGGTAGCTTTCAGTATGGTGAAGCCACTTGGATAGATAAGATTCCAATTGCTCGCGCCTGTTGCTGTATTACGTGCGGGCTTGCTTGGGGGTACAGTGTCACCTTTGTGAAGCTGGGATGCGATGTCATACGGTGTACACAGAGGCGCTCATAGCCACGATGGCTGCTTGGTAGTACAGTGAGTGGGACTTTTCTTGGAAACCCAAGGGTCGGTGAAACATTGCGTGGTTGGTCGGGTTCTCATTCCTACGACTGTAGGGGTACCCATGAGAAGTACAATCGAGGCTAAGGAAATTGAGAGCGCAATCAGATGCAGTGCGTTCTTCCCAACAGCAGCGTCTCTGTTCGAGCTCCTGTATAGGCCTCCGTCTATCTCTCCGAGGACTGGTGACTTTGAGAGGTCTAGTCGACAGTTCCAAGTCGTGGATGTGCCGGACGCGGCAGAGCTGCAAGGCATGAGAAAAAGCCTTTCAAGCGACGAAGATCTTTATACCGCAGAGCTGGCGAGAGCGGACGAGGGAGCTGTACATCTGCTTTATAGCCCGAGGGCTTGTAGGAGATGCTCCGAGTATATTCTACAAGTATATTCTACAATACATCTAGGCCTGGTAGATCTGAAGTAACGATATAGTAGCTTACAACGGTCTGGACGTTTGGACAATGCAGTTGGGCACGAGTTCTTTCTACTAATCTGTTGTAGTAAGTACGCCTATTGCCTGTTCACTGTTTACTGCGCTTATCGCCATGGTCTCGGTTGGGCGGTGAGGTTACCCCGAGTGGAGAAAGCCCGGAGAAAGGGCGAGCGATAGCGGAAGAGTGGTATCATCCGATTGCAGAGACGTGTGTCTAGTTGCTTCTACGTAAACGCCATGTTGAATGCAGGTGTCTCTCTTGCGCTCTCGTCTCTCGTTGCCCATCAAGCGAATCGCCAGTGCTTCCTGAAATCTTCGAACCCAGATCATCCCACCAGTCGAGCGAGCCTAGTAGAGCACCCTTGTCCTGATCCTACTTCCCAGATCCTCCAAGTTCTGATACAGATCTTTGATCTCAGACGTGTTGACATTCGAGATATCAGCCATCAAGTACGCCACGTCCCCTCTCGAATCAGTCATCTGCTTATCGACATTGTGATCCCCAAGAATCTCGTTGACTCTCCGAAGCACACCGGGAACGTTCTTGTGAATGTAGATGACACGCACGTGATTCGGCTCATCCATCGTCAAGCTGCGGAGCGTGACTTCCGGCATGTTGACCGCACCAGAAGTGGTACCCAGGTTCACGTAATTTACGAGAGAGTCAGCGACCTCAACACCGATCGCGGATTGCGCTTCTTCTGTTGAACCACCAATGTGAGGCGTGAGGATGACGTTTTTCAGCCCGCGGAGGTCGGCCGCGAAGGAATTGAGGTCGTTGTGGAAGTGCTCGCCGTTGCCTGCAGGCTCGTTGGGAAAAACATCGAGGGCTCCACCTGCCAGCTTGCCGGATTGCGAGGCTTTGACGAAAGCCGGGATATCGACGACGCTGCCTCGGGAGGCGTTGATGAGATAGGAACCTTTCTTCATCTGCTCAAATTGCGGTGTGGAGATCATGTTCATCGTTTCCGGGAGTTCAGGTACGTGGAGTGTGACGAAGTCGGCTTTGGAAAGGAGTTCTTCGAGAGTGTGGACTTGGTTTGAGGTGCCCATGCCCATGAGGTTGACAACGTCGTAGTAGATTACTCGCATGCCCATTGCTTCTGCTAAGACTGAGAGCTGGCTGCCGACGTGGCCGTAGCCGACGATGCCGAGGGTTTTGCCTCTCACTTCCCAGCAGCCTGCTGAGACCTTGTTCCATACTCCGTTGTGCAGCTCATTGCTGCGGTCACCGATCTGTCGTGCGAGGGCAATGATTTCGGCGATCATGAGTTCTGCCACTGAACGGGAGTTGCTGAAGGGCGAGTTGAACACACAGATACCGTTCTCGGCCGCATGCTTGAGGTCGACCTGATTCGTTCCAATGCAGAAGCATCCAATGACTATGAGGTTCTTGGCGTGCTTCAAGACGTTCGCTGTGAGTTGCGTCTTCGACCGTATACCAATGACATGCACATCCCGGATCTTCTCGATGAGTTGGTCCTCAGGTAGTGAGCTCTTGAGTGCCTCGACTTGGTAGCCTTGCTTCTTGAGGATGTCTTGACCCGTCTTATTGACGTTCTCCAACAGCAACACCCTGACATCTTGTGTATGAAAAGGCTTCAGCTGCTTTGTGGAAGGTCTTTGGTGGCCGCCATAGCTCGACGGCGGGCTTTGGAACGTCGCGGATGGACTGGTAGACAAATCTAGGGTGCCGAAAGAGTTCGAGACGGTGTGGGCGAGGGAGTCGGAGTGTCCATTGCGTTGTGGGATCTCTTGAGCGGCGGAAGGCATGGTGGCGGGAGTTGACAATTGACAGTAGGTTGGAAGAGACGGAGAGGCGAAAGGTCGAAATAGAATATCAATGTCCGGACGGTCGAGTCATCACAGCCTGACTGCTTCCAAAGCAATCGCCGAAATCTTCATCTGACGCCATATGCAGGGTTCCTGGCGATCCAACGGTGGCGGTCCGAAGCGACGGAAGCGAGTCTGCTTTGGGGACAGACAACATATCAACATGAACTTTGAAGACGACAGACGCCATCTCGTCTGCTTCTTCATGTTCTGCATCGACTTCCTCGCTATACAGTGGTTTTCTTCGCCTGACGGGCTGAGACTCCGACGTACTATCACGTCCAACAGGGGTCGCAAGTGATGTGAATGCCGGTTACGAAACATGTCGGTGAATGCGGGTTCCCGCCACTCTGAAGCGTTTGCAAGGTTACCCAGAAACTCCTCCATTGCTTTTCCTTTTCTCTATCATGTCTCTTCTACACCCCAATCGACAGTAGTTCCGGACCAGATTCCGGTGGACCTACACGGCTTCGCAAAATATGGCGTCGCTGAGCAGCACCTACAAAACCTACAAGACCGGGACGGCCGAGATCACTACATGACTCGCCCAAAGCGCTGGCCGGTGTGGTATCGAGCTCGAGAGCCTTGAGAGCGATCAAGCCGAGCCCAAGGCGACAGCAAAGAACAAAAAGGGCAAGAAAGATGAGCCAGCCGGCAAGCACAAGATACCACTATCCGCCTTCACCAATCTGGCCAAATCCATCGCCGCACCAAACGGCCCAAAGATCCGTCTGCCAAATCGCATTGTGCTTCTCATACGCAGTGTCATCAGCCTCCGAAAGCAAGTCACGGCAATGTTCACGAAATTCGCAAAGGTGCAAACGTGTGCTGCTATTGAGGCGAGCAACGCTGGCCACCGCCATTTCGTGAGCGTGTTGGAGAGCGTGCTGGCTATTCTACAACCTGAAGATCATGAACCAAATGAGGAAGGCAATGTGGCTAATCTCTTCGGTGCGCTTGCAGTCGAAGAGCCGTTTATCGAGGCTGACGATACCACCGCATCAAACACCAAGGCGAAGAAAGCGCCGCCTACAGCACAGTATGACCTGCAGGAGGACGATAGTATCTTCGCGATTCTGTCGTTGCTCAGGGACGTCAACGAGGTGAGAATGCGCATGATGGAGCTGTGGAGGGACTACCGCATTGGGCGAATCGATGTCATGAGTGCAGCCGTCACCACGGATACCGCATTTACTTTTCTCAGGTGAGTGCCATACCGTCCATCGTTATGGTCGACAAATGCCACTTCGCCGCTCCCATTCATCAATCCGAGCCCCCTATCGGTTTTGACGAGTGCCATTTGCTGATCATCGCTTCAGGCACATATCCGAAGAAGTAGCGGAGTCTCTCCCAGGCCGTCCCGACTATCCGACCATGATCGCTTCACTCGCTGCGTACTCTAACAAGCTCGGTGTATCAGACGATCGCTTTGGAGAATGGACTTGTCTCAAGACTGCCAACTTGCTCCACTCATTCGACGACGTGCTCGATCCTGGCAGTCTTCCTGTCATTAAGCCTGGATACTTGGGCGTCTACAATCCGAGACAAGACCGCAACAAGATGTCTGAGGCTGAAACTTACCAGGAGGACCTCGTCATACTCATGGAATTGCTACCGGAATTCCCTAAGCTCTCCCGGACCGGTATGCATGTTCCAGCACAGGACGAGCTCACCGCCGCGCTACGCAGGATGATGGATGCGAACTCAATGGATGCGTTGCCGACGCATGGCGTCTTCTGCACTCAGATCTTACTTGACATCCATCATACCCTTCGCGTAGATGCTGACCGACCGTTCATGGACCTCCAACCCACTGGAAAGCGTGTGATGCAGACGATCGACGAGTTCTTCCGGTTCACGCGCAGGACTATGTCAGGTCTGCTGGATGTTTGAACTGTACACTTCGTATCGAACCATGGCAGATCGCTTCGCCGTACCTCGTACACCGCTACCGTTCAATCTCTTACGCGTGTCGGTCGGTTTTCGGCTTGTCTTGAGCACTTCCGGCAGATGGCCCATTTTACACCTTCGTTCCATCCCCCGCCTCTCAAAAGCTCATCCAAGGCTTCAACGACATCCGATTGCGAAGGACCCACGGAAGTCTGATGGGCTGCAGCATTTGCTGGATGCGCTAGTAAGCGACTATAGGCGTTGCTGTCACCTGCCCTGATCGGTAGCTAGGCCATCCAGGCGGCAACACGTCGTACTCAGCATCGTTCTAGGACAAAAGCACTCAGGCTTAATGCCTGTTTGCATTCCCAGCCGAGTCTGACTACTAATAGCCCCGCCAATTGCGTTCCTGTATGGGCGTGCACGCCTGGCTCATCTCTGAAGCATCCCGTGGGTATCATAGCTTAGTACCCTTCGGCTCGATAAACAGTGACTCAGCCGTAGCACACACAATCTCCTCCCCATAATCATCCTCGCCATGCAGTATATGCTGCTTGATCTCCGCAGACATCCACTCCTTCCTACCCTCTCGTTTCGTATATCTCGCAGTAACCATCAGGCACCCAGGCGTGCTAACGGGCTTGAGATACCGCACCTTGAGCTCCGCCGTGAACGTACCCAGTCCATGCGCCGGCAGCTCGCCATGCGCCAGACCTTGACCGACTTTGACGAGGTGGTCCCGCTCAAGATTCGCGTTTTGTAGAAAGCCAAACCCCTCGTCCAGTATGGTAGCCACGATGCCGCCGTGCATGATGTCGACATGCCCGTTCATGCCATTGCCCACGTCGATTAAGGTGGAGACTTCTTGTATCTTCTCGCTGCTCCCAGACGGTTTCTGGTAGAAGCATACGCAACTCTTGAGCGTCCGATTGGTCTTCAGGATCTCCGCAAATAGCGAGTCCTCTCCGCTTTGCTTCTTTCGCCTTGAGCCAGGTACAGTACAGACGGTATTTGGGCGGTTCAAGAGTGCTGCGGCCCAAGGTATCTGGAGGAAAGCTGCTTTGCTGTCTTCCACGGATGCCATCGTGTCGTTCGCTCGCTGCAGGAGTGAAAGTGCAGGACGTAGTTGCTGATGAAGAGGAACAGGAGGGAAGCAAGAGAACAAGGAGCAAGTACTTAGCTGTCTTGATATGTCACAAGCGGTGAGTTACACACGCATCACAACCCTGGATCATCAACGTTGTTTGATGTCCCAGCGGGATAGAGTTGAAGCTACCTCGGTGAACTTCGGAACGCTGGGTGAGCTCGCTATGGAAGATGCGATTGGCCCGTCCGGACGTGAAGCTAACGATTGGCCTCCGCTCTCACAAGGTCGTGACGATCATGATGTCAGCCAGATGGAGGTGGGACCGAGAGAATAGAGCAACAGCTCCATGCTCTGTGCAGTGGAACTCGGGCGACGGTTAATGAGATGTTCGTGATGATGTGAGTGAGTACATGGTGATCATACAATCAGTGATCTGGCTCATCACAACCAGTCTGTATTTATACATGGAGCTCTCCACTTTGTGCCTTGCAGTATTGTTCTCCTTCTGCTTGAAGCGCAATGCATAAGCTCGGAGGAAGATTGTCATTGATACTCAATCCTGCTCCAGCAGACTCTTGTTATCCAGTGGATTGTACTGCTTCCTGGTCCGACGCTCGCAGGTCTTGTCCGAAGACTGTTCCGTTACCGACGACTGGCCTTGGCGGTGGGTGTTCAACACTCCCCATGCACCATTCATTCCTATCGATCTCCCTCACTTCCCACGTTCGACGTGATCGTCACCTCATCAGTGCGTCGGATCTGCCCGTCCAGATGAGTCTGGTTCTGCCGCTCGTCTGAGCCACGGAGAATGCTCTCTTGGCTGTCGATCTCGTCCGGACGCCTTGCATAGACGTTCGCCTTTGTGCGGCCCTTGTTCATCTTGGACAGGTCTGACTGCAACTTGATGGTGGGAGTGGTGTATCCCCGATGCTGAGGTCCTTTCAAGCCGCTCCCACTGCGACCGCTACGGACTGATGGGTCCACGATCATCTTGAGGAGAGGCTGCATGATGGGAATGCACGAGGCGATGATGATGGTTGATCCTTCGACACTGTAAGATGCGAGCATCACCTGGTTAGCTGCGGCCACGTCCGTGAGGAATTGAGAGATGTCGGTGTCCGTGAATTGCTCGCTTACCTGGTCCAAATCAGGATCTCCGATGTGTCCCCTGTTCGCGGCTGTCAGTTTGGTGACAACGATAACCATAGAAGCAGACTTACAGCTGAAGTCATCTTTAGCCAGTCCAGGAAGACGTGTGCACTTATATGCAGCGACCACGCATGCGACAAGTCCGAGCCCAAGTGCGAAGCTGAGTGCCAGTTTCTTCTGTACGGTGATCTGCAGCTTGGCAAGGACTATGGCTGGGTAGACGGCGAGGTAGAGATCCATCAACGCGGAAAGTCCTGTATCGACGTTAAATACAGTCTCGGCTTTATGAGACCTGGTACTGCGTACCTCCTGCAACGATAGCGTAGTCCACCAGAACCCAAGGGCTCCAGCATCTACCCTTGATCGAGAAGTCCCACTGTGATCGTGATGGGGTGCACTGTGCGTAGAGGATGATGACACATCCAAAAAGTATAGTGACTGTCGCACTTGCAGACGCCCACATGAAGATCCGATGCCATGGGGCAGGATTGAGGAGTTTGGTCAGCAGCGCAACCACTGCCAGCTTCGGAACGCCGAATGACAGGATGCCTGGACAGAAAGCCGCGATCGTGTATTTGATGACACCCGATTTCTGTTCCAGACTCAAAGCCTCAAAGTGCTTTCCGCTACCGGATTGAATCGCCACAGCACTGAGTCCGACATTGAGAAAGCCACAGACCTAACGCTGTCATCAGTACGGCGATCGTTGGAGGGCGGGCGGGGGAAATGCGCATCGACGTCTTTGGGACCTTGGGTTAGAACTCACCATAGCAAGTACAGTAAGATAGTCATCTAGGCCTACGTTCCGCAGGAGCTTGATCCGAACGAACATCCTCGCCGTGACGAACAATGTAGAGATCGCTGAGAGGGTAGTTATAATTACTAGGATGGTTGGACCTCTGTCAGTGGCGTCCGCATGGGACGAAGCTGCCCGCGGCTCGACCATGTTGTTGTGTGCAAAGTGTAGCAAAGAAGGCATATCCATTGAAGCTGCTCACGACCCGACCGTATGGTAGGCTGGTGGTATGGATATATTGCAGGAGGTATTCTGGACGCTGGCAGTGGCCCTGGCGACAGTAAGCGAAGCATCGACGATCCTGTATACCCCGAGCAGGCTCTGTCTCATCACCAAGCTAGCCTCGCCGGACAGGTCGAAAGGGAAGGGCCCATGCTTATGGCTCCTACGAAGATCATGTCTCTTTGCACTGGGTCTCCGGTCCGCTCTCCGCTTGTTGAGCTTGCAGAGGCGACGGGCTGACAGTCCCCGTCGTATAGCGAGTGTAGTAAGCAGGCGCCCAATGCTGATCATACCGTTGATCCTGACGCCGCCTGCGTGGCCATGTGATGCTTGCTGAGACACAAGGATGCGCTCGCCGCTCGCCGCAGCCTTCAAGATGGTCGGTGTGACGTTGGGCCTCCCACGCCTGAGCCTCATAAGTCGTAACGATAACTCCCCGTGAGGGGCGCAGTCCGCGGAAGACTCGATCAACTGACCCTCAATGGCAAGTGGTATGGACTCCACGGGTACCCGGCAACCAGGATGTCGCTCGGTTGGCTCCGAAGCAGGTTCAACGGTGATCCTCACGCCTAGCGTGGCCCGCCTTGGCGAGGCGAGCTGTAGCGTCCCTGGTCCGGTTCCTGCCGCCCCGCCTGGTTGCTTGAATATCTGGGGTCGCTCTAGGACAGTAGGCCTAATACTGCAACAACACCGCTGACTCTCGCTTTATGACGGCGCGAAGTCTGTGGCTAGTCATCAAGTGCCTGGAGCTAGAGTAGGAGCCTAGTTGTATGCGAACGTTGAGCTCCTAGCCAGTAGCCACATGGTCGTTGATTATGTGTCTTCGAACGCACAGCAACACGTGCAGCAGAAGTCGGAAAGCTAAGCCTTCTATAGGCTCAAGCCATGATGCAGTCGAAGATACCGTACGGCAGACCGTCTAATACAGGAAGTGCGGAGGCCTGAGAGCTGACGTCCTAGGACCTGCCTGTCAAGGCTCAGGCTCTCGACGAGGGTCGAGACTCAAGCTTGGTCGTTGGAGATACCCTGCCGGCAAAACATCCGGCATGTCTTCCACTAGGAGGTAGGCTCTGGAGAAGCCAACCGACGCATATCAGTGATCTGCACCTGCAGTGACCAACGCCGGCATGTGCTCATCACCGATATGTTGCCAATACAGGGTGGATCTCTCGCGCACAGAGCTACTTCGTCTCTGCCCCTGTGACGGCATACCTCGACCGCTTTCCTGGACTTCTCGATATCTCCAGAAGGTACCACTGCAAATTGCAAGAGCCTCAGCAACGATCCTGCACAGCTCGTATGTCAACGATCATGGCATCATCAGCCGAATTAGATGCTACGCACCTCGGGGACGGACAGAATGGCGTGCACCAGAACGGAGACTCCGGCAAAACGTCGATGCAAGCACCCGCGCCAGTACCAGTCTCGGTCGCAGTATCTCCAAACGACCCAGCTGGGGTAACAGCTTGCGTAGAGAACATCCAGAGACTGGGAAAGACCTTCAAGGCCGAAGACAACGACACAAGGCTCGAGCTGCTTGCTCACGCCCGGAATCTAGTTCGGGCGCTGGAGACACCTCGTGAGACAATGATCAAGCATTGCTGGGCGCAGGTGGGTTGATAAAAGCAGCTTCCCGATCCGAACTGATGAGGGAAGCTGACCATCTCAGCCGTCTGCATATATGGCCATTACGTACGGCGTAGAACTCGGCTTGTTCGAGAAGATGCGTTCGGACAATGCGAGCCCGAAGAAAGTGGCTGATCTGGCCGAATTGTTGGGTGTAGAGGTTCCGCTTCTCGGTGAGTGGGAGAGCTGTTCGCTGCATATGGGAGGCCTTGACCGGTGCAATGACTGACACCTTCCAGCTCGTATAATGCGGCATCTAGCCGCCATGGGCTACATCGCCGAAACGGGCCCAGATCAATACAAGCTAACGAACTTCTCCACCTCTTTGACGATCCCTATCGTCGGCGATGGCTACCCATGCTTGTACGTATCCACACGATGAAAGACCAGTGAAGGCCACCAATGCTGATACCGTCTACCAGGGCGACCGGCAGCAGAGCCTCCCAAGACCTCTTCCCGCAATACGCCTCCAAGACCAACCACCGCGAGCCCAACTCCGTAACCGACGGCCCCTACCAGTACGCCTACAAAACCGATCTCAACTTCTTCGCCTACCTCCAAGCCAATAACCCTCTCGGCGTGCAATTCAATCACCACATGGGCGGCTACAGACAAGGTCGCCCGAGCTGGATGGACGAGGGATTCTTCCCCGTTCAGAAGAATCTTATCGAAGGTGCAAGCACGGAGCCAGACGCGGCGTTCCTGGTAGATCAGGGCGGGAATATTGGTCATGACATCGATGAGTTTCGCCGGAAACACTCGGCTGCGCCGGGTAAGTTGGTGTTGCAGGATTTGCCTGTCATACTGGGGCAGATCAAGGAATTGGATGCTGGGATCGAGAGGATGGGGCATGATTTCTTTACTGAGCAGCCGGTCAAAGGTAAGCCCAACTCGTGTTCTGCATACCGTACTCTTTCAACAGCAGGCAGCTTACTCATGTCGCTCTAGGTGCACGCGCATACTACATGCACTCCGTCCTCCACGACTGGCCAGACGATACGTGCGCCACCATTTTGAAGCAGCTCCGGGGCGCGATGAAACCTGGGTACAGCAAGTTGTTGATCAATGAGAATGTCATTCCCGACACGAATGCGCACTGGGAAGCCACTGCTCTGGATATGATGATGTTGACACTGCTGTCGGCCAAAGAGCGCACCGCAGCGCAATGGCGGCATCTTATTGAGGAGATGGCGGGGCTGAAGATCGTGAAGGTGTGGGATGTAGGTAATGGCGTGGAGAGCTTGATTGAGTGCGAGCTTCCATAACATGATTGTTGGAGTAGAAGGTTTACCGAGTCGCAATGCGTGAGCGCCCACGTAATACCATGATATGTAGCATCGTCCGCGCAGACTTGAGAATCTCCCGCAGATTGCCACGACGCTCAGTATGTTGATCGACTCTACGGCGGCGAACAGTATACAGGCCGGCAGAGCGAAGTGTTGTTCGAAGTTCGTAGATGTGGGCGCTGGTGAGGTGTTCGCCGAGAGTCACCGTGACTGTTTCAGCTTCTTGAGATGTGTATTGAGAAGCTACGGACGTCCACCGTGGTTCGCCAACCGAGTCGCTACGAGCCCGCTCAATCTTCGTCGCTATCGCTGCCATAGCCGACCAGTGGCCCACCAGCCTTATCTACCTTCGTCTCGCTACTTGCAGGGCCTGCTTTGAAGCCCTTCAGCGCGGCCAGAGTCGATGCACCCAGTAATCCACCATTCTGCGCCTGCTCCTGCTGTTGCGCGCCTCCGATCTGCAGCGGTTCACTCTCCTCGTCTTCCTCAGCAATCTGGCCGTCATACGCAGGCGCTTCCAGCATCTTCTGCTCCTCCGGCGCATCTAACCTCGCTTTCTCGGATGCATACCACACATCATCCGGCGCATCGTAGCCCTTCAACCCAAAGCTGCCTTCGATCTTTCTTCGCTTGCGCTCCTCCTCGGGATCAGCACCATCGTACCTCCTGCCTTCGAGCTCAGCGACGTAGCTTGCAGGCAGCGCTCGCCTAATAGCTTCCGCAGCTTGCTCCTCCACTCTCCTCGCTTCCCGCTTCTGCGCGACTGGGTTCGGGTCCACAGTTGCCCATCGCACGTTGAGCGTCTCGTTGTGGTCGAGAGATTGGTGCGCCATTGCTTCCTTCGCGAACTCCGCGTTCGCTAGATGGGTGTATGTCACGAATGCAACGCCTCGACTGGGCAGTACTCGAGTACGCTCCACCTGACCCCACTCTTGGAAGTTTCTCGCCACAATCTCCTCGATGTCATCCGTAACGTGTATCCGCCCGATGTAAAGTGTTCGGTTCACTCGCATGAACGACCCGACACCGCCCATGTCATCCCTGTAATCGCTGAACTTATCTCGTCCAAAGCAATCGACATTGCTCGGGTAGATATCGCCCAAACCGCCCTCCTTGCCTAGCCTGCTGTTTGGCAGGCGGTGAAGATACTCGCAGTCCTGTCCCTTCGGACATAAACCTCTGGCGAAGAACAAGCAGAAATAGGACCCAGGTACTTTGTCGGCACGAGTGTAGCCGCTGTCCAGGGCGACATTGCAACGACCCTTCGCTTGATGCTTGCTGGAGAAGGCATCCTCGCGATCTCCGCCTGACCACTTGTTGTACCAGATGTTGAAGATGGTGCCAGTCTGAGGTGGTGGCTCGGTCTTGAAGGTGGATGGGTCTTGTTGTGGTCGCGCAGGTCGTCGCTTGCGCTTGATAATCTTGGTCTTCCTCACTTTCTGTACTGTGCCATCTGTGGGTTGTGCGACTTCGGTGGATGTGTTGGTGGTCGTGAGGGTGCCATCTGCGGCGGCGGGCTGGGTGAGGTCCTCGAAGCCAAGCCCAGTGGCGGTCTCGCTGGGTGCTTCAACGTCTGCCATATCTGCCAGTGTCTGTTGAGCAGTCGTGTGTATGGAGGAGGGATGTTGGAGCGCAAAGCATTGAAGAAAGTGATGCTCGCGATGGATGCATGACTAGCGTAGAATTGATGACTAAGGCGGCACATGTCCTCCGAACTCCGCATCTCTATTCACTTCTCGCTTCTCCCTCCTTCCTACTCGAAGACGTTGTCCCACTCTCATCACTCCTCGCACTTATCAAAATCTCGACAGACTGACATGATCATGAACCTCTTCCGGATACCTCCACAATACTGTTACGCTCCGTGATACCACCGTCTTCCGGCTGCATCAATGCCACGACGTGGTTTCACGAGCTGTCTACGCATTAAGACGTCGATCTACCCGGCATGAGTGGACCGGCTGAGTGTCATACGACTCCAGGCTCATGTTGAAACCCGGAAGTCCATACGTATTCTGGAGGTGGAGGTGGAGATGGAGTTGTTCCTGCCGTGCCTGCGGGGTACCCAGATATACGCTGCAGGTACAGACGGAGAAATAGTGCCTCTTTGTAGCTCGGCGATGAATCTCGCGAACCAGAAGTCTGGTTATGAGGAGGGCCATGCCAGGATCTCATCGATATCCCGGTAGCGTAAGTATACATCAGCCCGTTCACCCAAACCATCCTTACCTGCTCCATGGTTTGTTTCTTGTCTCTCGTCTTGACAAGCCATGGCAACTCTACTCACGCTCTTGTCTACGTCTGCTCTGCTAGCGCTCGCTCTCGCGCAGTCATGCTGGCGAGACACCAACTGCACTGGTCCTTTCGACACCGCTTTCCCAGGCCCATGGGAAGCCAACATCTACTCGCCATCTTCTCGCAATGTCTCCCCAGCCAATGTTCTGTCCCTGGATACTGCGGAGGTCATATCGCCTTACCCAGGCGCTTCCACTCTTAACGGGAATGCGAGCGCTTTGGTGTTCGACTTCGGCATCGAAGTAGGCGGCATCGTCCATATCGACTACTCGACCACCGGCGGCTCTGGTGCCCTTGGTCTAGCGTTCACCGAAGCGAAAAACTGGATCGGTCTAGCCAGTGACTCGTCCAACGGGGCGTTTGGGTCTTCCAATGCCTCCCTTCGAGGTAATTTCGATCAGTCTTGCGACGATGGAGCGATCTACAGCTACTTCTCCTCTACCGGCAATCACAGCTACACCATGGACCTCCCGCATCTGCGTGGCGGCTTCATATACCTTACGCTCTTTCTGCTCACGGACAGCACCAACACTACGCTCGGTCTCAACGACGTGACCTGCGAGATCGGCTTCCAGCCTACTTGGTCCAATCTCCGCGCTTACCAGGGCTACTTTCACTCCAATGACGAAGAGCTCAACAAGATTTGGTATAGCGGCGCGTACACCTTACAAACGAACGCTGTGCCGATCGACACTGGACGATGGATCCCTGCGCTAACCTCTGGCTGGGCAAACAACGGCACGCTTTCCAATGGCTCAACGGTAATAGTTGATGGTGCGAAGCGTGATCGCGCGGTTTGGCCTGGTGATATGGGTATTGCCGTACCTTCGACGTTTGTGTCTATTGGCGATCTGGACAGTGTGCAGAATGCGCTGCAGACGATGTATGCCCATCAGAACAGTGATGGAAGCTTTCCCGAGGCTGGGCCGCCGTTGCTCCAGCAAGGCAGCGACACGTACCATATGTGGACGATGATTGGGTGAGTACAGGTCACGTTGGCCGTCTAACCGCGCGACTGACTTGGTGGCAGCACATACAACTACGTATTGTATACGAACGATACTGCATTCCTGGAGCAGTATTGGGCACAGTATCAGTTTGCCATGGAGTACATATACGGAAAAGTATTGCAGCCTCTAGGTCTCCTGAACGTCACTGGAACGCGAGATTGGGCCCGCAACCAGCAAGGCGGCAACAATACAGAGGCGAACATGATCCTACATCGTACGCTCACTACCGGGTCTTCGCTCGCTGAGTGGGCGGGTAACAGCTCGCTTGCATCAACATACACCTTACGAGCAGCGGCTCTCGCCTCGAACATCGTCGCAAACACGTATGATAGATCTTATGGCGCCTTCAAAGACAACAATACTGCCACTACTCTGCACCCACAGGACGCGAACAGCATGTCCCTGCTCTTCGGCGTGGTCTCCAACACATCCGCGATGGCACAGAGCGTCTCCGAGCGTCTCACAGACAATTGGACACCCATTGGTGCCGAGACTCCTGAGCTGCCGAATAATATCAGTCCATTCATCTCTGGCTTTGAGATCCAGGGACATCTCACGATCGGAAACACCAAGAGAGCCTTAGAGCTCATCAGACGCTCGTGGGGCTGGTACCTCAACAACGCTAACGGTACGGGCTCGACCGTGATTGAAGGCTATCTGACGAACGGAAGTTTCGCGTACAGAAATTACAGAGGGTATTACTACGATGCCTCTTATGTCGGCCACTCTCACGGCTGGTCCAGTGGTCCTACGTCGGCGCTTACGAATTATGTACTTGGGCTCGAAGTTACTGGGAGAGTCGGCAGTACGTGGAAGTTCGCACCGCAGTTCGGAGACTTGACGAGTGTGGAAGGTGGCTTCACGACCACGCTCGGGAAGTTCTCGGCAGCGTGGAATGTCACGGACGGTGGGCGGTCGTATACGGCGAGCTGGAGTGTGCCGAGTGGTACGGAAGGTACTGTAAGTCTGCCACAATTGCCCGGTGGCGGCGGTGGGAGCGTTGTGTGGAACGGTCAGCATCACGGACATGTCGGGAAGGGTGGCATGAAGGTGTCGTGTGCTGGAGGGAAGCAAAACGTTCATGTGAAGCATGTGTAGACTACTGAATAGATATTCATTATCTGCATGTATACAATGTGTCGGTTTTGCATTCACAATGGACGTGTTCGTCATATGGCAATGTAATAGTAAGACCATAGAACTACCGATGGTATACCACAGCTCCACTTATCGGCGAAACCTTAAATACAAAGCCGACCTGACTTCTCTCTTCGATTGATACTTCATCTTTTTGCCCTGGAGAAAGCTTTCCTCCTCCTTCTTCACAGCATAGGCGCACATAGTACCAACATTGGAGACTGTGGCAAGCCCAAACACCAGCACTTCCAAACGCGCCTCAAAGATCTACCAGATGGTGTTTTACGAGCCAGGCAAGACCTCGCATGGCTTGCCTAGAGACCCTTTCAAGGTGCGATCAGACAAGGGATTGCACTCCAAGAATCTTCTTACAAGCCTGACACTCGGCAGGCATGCGTCGTCCCAAGACCTATAGGCTGGATTTCCACCCGGTCAAAGGACGGCAAAGACAACCTGGCCCCGTATTCACAGTTCAACAACCTCACTTTTGACCCACCTTATGTGATGTTCGCGGCAAACCAGGATCTGAATGCGCATCCCAAGGACTCTACTGTCAATGCCGAAGAGACTGGCGAGTTCTGCTGGAACGTAGCGACCTGGGATTTGCGGGAAGCGGTCAACGCCTCAGCTGAGTGGTTCGCTCCTGGTGTCGACGAGTTCGAGCGTGCTGGACTTGAGAAGGAAAAGGCACAGACGGTCAACGTATCGATGGTAAAGGCTAGTCCGGTAAAGTTTGAGTGCAAGTACTACAGCACTCTGCGGTTACCTGGCAACCCACCGATGGGAAGTGTGGACGTGGTCATCGGTAAAGTTGTAGCGATACATATTGACGAGAGTGTACTCACGGACGGGTTGCTGGATATCGGGAAGGTGCAGCCTATTGCGAGATGTGGGTACCATCAGTACACTGTGGTACGATCTGAGTCGATCTTTGAGATGGTCATACCCGGCGATCCCAAACAGCTTGTTGGCTTAGAAGGCAATGCAGAGAAAGCTGGCGGCTTTCAGACGAACGGTCATGGTGTGGAGCCGAGTAAGTGATGGTAGAGCAGGGTATCTAATGTACAGCAGGACTAAGTCTTGCCCAATTCGACGGTCCTACGTCTTCGTGGCGGCAATGACAGCATCTCCCATCTACTCATCGTAAGTATAGATGCCTTCTAGCTTGAGCCCCGACTTAGCCAGGAGCCCCTTCCACTGTGTCTCGCTTCTCTCCATGGCAGCGTGGCAAGCCATCATCTGGATGTCTTTTTGAGCTTGCTTCCATGATGCACCATGGTCTGGGAGCACCATCTCGTCTATCAAGACGAACGAATCATCTGGACAAGCCTGTCGGAGCCCCTGCAGAATACCCACGCACTTGTCATCGGTCCAGTCGTGCATTACATTGCGGAGGTAGTAGGCCTTGGCGCCTTTCACCGGCTGCTCCTGGAAGAAGTCATGGGCTTCTGTTTCGATCCCGAAGACAGCCAGATGCTGTTTGTCTACTTTGTCGATTACCATCTCCTGGTCTTGAAGTATGATCCTGCCTTGAAGTTCCGGATGGCGTTGTCGCAGAGCGATACATTGATGGCCTGCCGAACCGACAACATCCACGAACAAGGTTCTGCCGTCCTCGAGGTCTCGATCGTTGAGTTTCAATAGCTCGACAGGAAAGCTGACAGTCCAGCTCTTCTGGCCTTCACGCTGCGACTTCATGAACGATAGGAATGCTGAGGTGATTGCTGGATCCGAAGGCACCCAGGAGTAAGCCGGCTTGTCAGTGTTGTGTGCAACCTGGAAAGCTGTCTGAGCCGAGTCCGAAGGATTTCGGTAGCTTTGCTTCTTAAGCACCTCCGGTAATGCTTGCAGCACTGGAGCAATGGTACGCTGACTGCATATACTGTCAGCAGCTGGACATTCGAAAGATGTCGATATGACCTACAAGTGGCGCACTCCTCCTTCTACACCGTCTGTGGAAAGCCATTGCGTTGTGGTCGTGGCGCTGTACGTGCAATCCGGATTCTCTCGCACAAGACCGAAAGAGCAAAGATAGCGTATCACGCGATCTTGACAGGGTGTCAGTCAAACCCGACTATGCACGCATGGATGTACCATACAAAGCAACGCCTCGTGAGCGCCAGACTTTCCAGCCAAATCCGCGACTGTCCACTTCCTCTCGTGCTCTCCCGCCATCAGCCTGAAGATGCCAAGATCAATGCCGACTTGCACCACGGGCAGCTGCTCAACCTGCGAAGCATAGAATCAGCAAATGGCTCACGCAACGGACAAGCGAAGGTAGTTGGAAGAAAGCGTGGCCGTCCCTCGATCCCAGGTGTTGTATGATCTCGACTGACTACTACGGTGCCCTTCGAGATCAAGTTGTTGGGGGTCTGTCTGGAGATACTATGGTCGTTCTCCGTAGCAGCGTCGCTTCTGAAGCTGACGTATCGACCTCTGCACACCTTTCGGATCCCGGATTTTCGAAGCTCGAGAGTCCGAAAAGTTGGAGTCGACCATCGTTACTTCAGTGGGCCTTCGAGGTGTCTTAGTCGTCGGGCATACTTACACTCCAGAACAGCCTATGCAATGCATCAATAGGCCTCTCGAGACACAAGTACAGCGCCCGTGCCGCTTCATATAGAGCTCGCCTCTCTTCTTCGTCTTGAGGTGGGTCGTCGACCAGGCGGTAAACTTCAGCTGCTGCCATGATAATCGTGAGCCCTCTGATAGGCCAAGTAGTTCCGGTGGCTTGATATTGTGTGATCAGAGATGGCGGTGATGATATGAAGACAGAAGATGTTGACTAGGGAGGAATAGAGAAGGAAGCGAAGTTATATACGCAAGCTCTGTCGAGCAACATCTTTCCAGCCATTGGCGTGGAAGACAAGGCTGACAGGGGATTTCGGAAGCTCCATGGGCAGTCCAGGCTGTCGCTTGCATGGCTAAATGGCACATTGCTTTGCCCATTCGCTTCGACGTCGACAAGGTGTCGGTGAAAGTAAAGGTGGCCGACCCAGTCGACCCAGTATCAGCCATCACAGATCTAACAGGCTCCCACAGATAGCGCAGCTGGCCGTACAGGAGCATAAAAATACTGGCAGATATATGGCATAGGTCCAGACTGCAATTCCTCTATCTCTCGATCTTTTTCAGATCGCCTAGGCAAGCAGCTTGCTGGGTGCCGCGTTTGAGCTTGTGGCTGGGTTGGTCCAGAGATTTTGATATATGGCAGGCTCCTCGGACACCTGGTCAGTTATAGTGTCGATAGAAACTGGGGCTGGAACCGGGCACAAGTGGGTGGTCACGAGAAAGCCCATCGCGTAAGTCATCTTCAGATCCTCGTACAGCCATACGCCTCGCTATGAACGCTGATGTCAGCCTATCAAATCAACCGAGCAAATCTTCCATCACGGGCGGCACTATGCTTTCGCCTTCTCCATCATACCCACTCCATTTCTCACCACCCCAACCAATCCACCCGTCTGCACGTTCTCACTCCCGCCACCCGAGAGGCGATACTCGATATCGGCCAGCCCTTCCAGCCACGAAACCCGGGTCTGCGCCGGGACATCTACTTCCGCTAGCTGATCTCCCATCGCTGTTAGGATATCCGCCAAGGCAAGACCCTTTGTTCGCTTCAGCGTATTGATCGTTGAAAGACAGGACCCAATGTTCGAAGTCGTGAGCAATGTCTGCGTAATCGTAGAGATGTCCGCGGGATGAGGTGCAGCGATACAGTCGTAGATAGTTTCTTGCGTGATCAGATCTCGTACGATGTCCTTCTCCGCTTTCACAGCTTCGCCTGGGACGTTGAGGGGCGTTGAAGAGGCGTGGCAGGCTTGTAGGACGTTCAGTGCTCGCCTCATGTCTCCCTTGGAGAGAGTGACGAGGCTGTCAACGGCGTCTGGAGCGATGTTGACGGCTTCTTCGTCGATGACTTTATCCACCAGCTGCCGGATATCTGCCTCCTTGAGCGGAGAGAAGCGAAACCTTGTACATCTCGACAGCAGCGCAGGGGAGAGTTTGTGCGTGTAATTCGCGATAATACAAAAGCGCGTATTGGCCGTGTACTTTTCCATGATCCTCCTCAAAGCCATCTGCGCTGTACTCGTCATAGCATCCGCTTCATCTAGAATGATAAGCTTGTACCCAGCTATGCTATCCGCCTGACTCTTATCAAAGCTACCAGCAAAGATCTGCTTAGTGGACGAGAAAGTCTTGATCTGCTCTCTCACAACATCAATCCCTCGATCATCACTCGCATTGAGCTCAAGAACCATCTGCCGCATGTTCTTATTCCCGTATATCCTTCTCGCCAATGCCAGCACTGTACTCGTCTTTCCTGTTCCTGGTGGGCCGTAGAGCAAGAGATGTGGTAGGCGGTTGGTGTCGACGAACCTGTTGATGGTTGCGAGGATGTCTTGGTGTCCGCTGACGTCTGCGAGGGAGGCTGGTCGGTACTTCTCCACCCATGGCAGAGTGTCTTCTGCTTCTACGGGAAGGTTTGCTGCGCTACGTTTGCCTTTCGCGTCTGTGTTGCCAGAGGAGAATTGGATGTCGGAGGTCGGTTTGGGGAGGGAGTCGATTTCCATGTCATCTTCGTAGTCGGACATTGTGGCGGTGGTAGAGTGGTAGTACGCAGGCGTATAGAGTACGGAGGCGTATAGAGTTGGGTGTAGGCGAGTGTAAAGAGGCAGTGGTAGTTCGTGATGTCTGCGCGATCAATGGTCGAGACGAAAGACGCGCCTCGTTCGCGTAGAGCGGTTTCTAGACTACTTGCGTTCTGAGAAATACACACCCCTCCACCGAGATGACGAAGCATTGAAGGCCACAACGTTCGGGTCCTACAACACACCACCACTGGGACTGAGAGTAGCGGACTAGTGCACGCATAACAGACAGCACGATACATAACGACAGACAAGGCTCCATCAAGCGGCTACTCGAATCGAACTCTCCCAACACAGCAGGGCCTCCCGCCCATACCACCACCCACAATGCCAGCCTACCATTCCGTCTTTCTCGACGAACCCAACCAGCAGCTCATAGGCAACTTCGCGTTACTACCACTACGAACTCGCACCCGCGGCCCCGCCCAACAATTACCTCAACTCACAGATGTCAGCGAACTCGAAATCGAGCCCTCCCACCCCTCCTACGACCCCCTAGACGAGACCCTCTCCCTCTTCCGCGCCAACACCTTCTTCCGCAACTTCGAAGTCAAAGGCCCCGCCGACCGGGTCCTGATCTACGGCATCCTCTTCCTCTCTGAAGCTTTGTCGAAAATTCGGCCTGGAATGAGTAGGAGAGAAGCGGAGAAGAGTGTAACGAACGTAGCTTTGGATACGAATTTTGCTATTCCGGGGGATGCAGGTTTCCCGTTGAATCAGGCGTTTGAGCCGCCGAGGGATAGGCAGGAGGCGGAGGTGTTGAGGCAGTATGTTATGCAGATGAGGCAGGAGTTGGCGGGAAGGTTACTGAATAGAGTGTATATGGATGGGTCGGGTCAACCGAGCAAAGTAAGTGTTGTCATGCGAGGTGATTCGGGGGGTGAGAGAGTGTGCTAACTTGTGATGGCAGTGGTGGCTGAGCTTTCAGAAGCGGAAGTTCATGGGCAAGCAGCTATGAGAAGCAACGTTCCAACGACAGCATTCTGATCGGACAAGACATATGTGCTATGAACTTTCATACGCCTACGCCTATCGGCTGTGTGCATGGGGTCACGAAATCGCGACCGAACGAACTAGGCAGCGAAGTGCTCGCTCCGAGCAGGACGAGAGGCAAGCGAGCATGGCACCTGTATACCCATGATGAGAAGACGACGCCATTGTGCGTGGAGAAACATGACAGTGATTGCAACAAAATTACAGTTACTGGTGTCGATTGTGATGCCTTAGGTACTGCTGAAGCAAGGATGTAGCCTACGATCCATCAGTCGGCATGAACGCCTCGAGGTGAAGGATCTAAGCGACAAAAGCAGTGTGTCCATATGCGGTATCAATAGCGTGCCAGACAGCCTTACCGCAGTTTCGTTGATCAATGATTACGGAACTCTTCGACACCGAGCCAGCCGTGCTTCGGCGGTAGCCAATCAATCATCTCAAAACCCGCATGTACTTGAGGCATTTACAATGCAGTCACAAGCAGTGAATCCTTACCATCAGGCTGGAAGGAAGAGGCATTGTCGGATCTGCGTGCCGTCTTCGCCTATGCCACCTGTAGATTTGGGTCATGTGGACTTCTGTATTGGGTATGGCGTGGGATCTAGCCTGAGATCTAGCGTGCTAAGCCTCCTCCGCCAAGAGATATTACAACACCTTTACTGCAACAAGCATCGTTCAATGGTAAGGAAACGAACGCTAGAAGCGGCACAGAAGAAGCTTGAGCATAGCCTTGCTGTTGTAACCTATGTACCGACGATCAGGCGATCATGACTTGAACAGAGAGGTGTGCCGAACAGTCACGAAGCCTCTGTTACGCCTAGCTTCACAGCCCTCAGGTACATTGATCCTGAGGCAGGTGGGAGCCAGGCTGTGCCTGTTCAGCCCTCTACATAGATCGCTCTTCCCTTCTACTGGACCTTCCCTTCTCTGCACTTCCTTTGCACTATCGATACTTTGCTGACGTGCATTTACCTCCATCAACTTTCTCACTACTACATGGCACGTACCTAAGTGTCCTGAGATCATCCAAAACATATTGCGAAACGCAACCATGCCTTCGAGACTCTCCAAGATCTTCTCGAAGTCCGAGAAGGGCGACAAAGAGAAAGAAGCGGAGGCCGAAGCCGAGCGTAAGAACTCGAATGGCTCGAACACGCCACCGCCCAGCTATGCGCCTCCCGACTACGATGGCGACAACACCCTTGATCCTCCAGATATTACCGCCGGCTTCAACAACCTCAACTTGACCAAGACCGCCGAAGATGGCTTCCCAACAGTCGACGAGACTATCGCCCACCTCAAAGTTCTGGAGTGCTTCTACCGCTTACGCCAGAAGGTCGGCTCCATGGACGGCCTCTTCGGTATCAACAACTCCACTGTACTGGTTGCCAACCCTGAGCAGGACAAGATACCAGAGCTACTAGCCAAGCTCGCTGAGAAGCGATGGGCTATCTACCTCGCTCGCACAGTCGACCGCTTGGACCGATGGCTAGCAGCTCTACTCCCAGATGCGAAGATGGCCCGGGTAACTGAGCTCGAAGCTCTCGGCGAGAAAGGTGTAGTCTGCGAGCGATCGATGTCGGAACCCGCTCTCAAGTTCGAGAAGCACAATATGCCGCCGCCCGACGTTCTTATGATGTGGCACTCGTACATGCTCAATCCACGTGCGTATCTTGAGGATTGCCTGAGGCATGGTCGCATGCGGCTGTGGCATTCCCAGATGCCGTGGCAGATGGCTGCGGAGTGCATCAACTCCGAGACCTTTGCGTACGAGGCTGGCGAGGATGCGGAAGGCGTCTTCCAAGCCATGACTGGCTTACCTTGGGACAATCTTGAGCACTCGAAAGAGAAGGTCGTGAAGTGTCCCGACTGCGGGACGTCCAACTCGACTCCGTGGACCCTCTGCCAAGCGTATGCTCCCGGCAGCAAGACGAACGGAGCCATGCTTTCCCAAGCCATCGATGACATGCTATCATCAGGCACCGGCTACTGCGACAAAGACTTCACCATCTCCTGCAGCTCATGCGGCACGACCATCAACCATGAACGCCTCAAGGCTGCTAAATTCTGCACAGACGTCCAGCGGTTACTCTCCGGCGATGTGCCCATGGGAGGGACAGTCCTCGGCCTTGAAGGCATCCCAGGACGCACTGACTCTAAGAAGCACGTCCCTCTCTCCATAAGAGACGTCACAAGTCTACCCAACAGCCTCATCAGAACCGGTCTGGGAAACAAGATCCTCTCCGCGGCCAAGCTAAATGGCAAAGGCATCAACGAGAGCATGGTAGCCATCCGCGACGCCATCGAGGTATTTACTCAAGACCGTAAGTACATGCGTAAGGCCCGCGGGAGTGCAAGCCCTCGTATGCAACGGCAAGAGAAGATTGGCATCCGCCGTATGATGAGTCGATACTGGGAGAACAGCTCGCCTTTCGCTCTTGAACTCGTGGGCGCGGTAGTCCGCCAGGGTAGCTTCATCGAGAAGATGCACAACATCGACTGGCTGCACTCGCCGGCCTTGCCTAGCACCATGCGCAGACTCCTAATCAAGTACAGCCGCTTCGTCCAAATCATGTCGGATCGCTACAACATGGCCGTCCCGACCCTAGACGTCGATCTCGCCTGGCATACCCACCAACTCAACCCCTACGGCTACTTCACCCACATGGTCAAAGTCACAAGACAATTTATCGACCACGACGACAAAGTCGCCGAAACAAAACTCAACGACGCTTTCGCCTGGACTAGCAAAACCTACCAACGCCAGTACAACGAGCCTTACTCCGAATGTACGTGCTGGTACTGCGAAGCCGTCCGCGAATCTCACACCAGTACCGCTTCCCGCCTCTTCAGCGGCCGCAATAGCCAAGCCCAGGACTCTCTCCTCCATAAAGTCGACCAGAGGCAAGATCCAAGCAAGAGCGTCCATATCTCCGCCCACAATGCTGTGCGTGCTACAGACGACACCGGGCTTTATCAAGTGAAAGCTAACGCCAAAGCCGACGAGCTGGAGAAAGCTTACCAGAAGGCTTGTCAGCGAGCGCAGAAGAAGGGGAGACAGCCACCGAAAAGGGACGATTATTATTACTCGGATGCTTGGGGTTATCCGGTGTATATTCCGGCGTATAGTCCTTATGTGGGGTATGTGCCGTATGCGCCGATGTACTACCCTGTGACACCGGGTTGTATGGCTATGGGCGCTGGAGCGGCAGGTAATTGCTGCCCAGGAACTTGCGGTGGTGGGGTTGCTGCTGGTGGTTGTGGCGGTGGAGGAGGAGGAGGGTGTGCTGGAGGTGCCGCTGGCGGCTGCGGTGGAGGTGGAGGTGGTGGAGGAGGAGGCGGAGGCGGTTGTGGTGGAGGTGGGGGAGGATGAGAAAACTTGCCAGGAGTGATGAACAAGGACGACTTAAGAAGGGTGTTGACAGTGGATCGCTATACGTTGCTTTGCTTTTGGCCATGATACGCCTACGCACGCTCACGGCTGTCTGTTGTTAGCTGTTTAAATACGGTTTGGATCTCGGTCCTTGCATAGAGGGCTTCTGTATTCAGCAGTACACTTGCCTAGCGCTCGAAATCAGTCTCATGGCTCGTCGAGATAGAAGACATCGCCGCTTTATCTTACAACTGCGATTTCGACCGGGCCCACGAACGGCGTACACAGCTGCTCGACTGGAGCTCGGGTTTCCGAAGAGCTTGTCATTTTCCTACAAGAATCTCGCACCATCCTCGTGCCCGTGAGGCACTTGTCGGCCGATATGAAAACTCCAGTGTCGCTCGGATCAGTAGGGATGGCGGCAAGCTCGATTGTCAAGTAGGCTCATCCAAAGGTTCGCTGCCGCCTTCTGCAACTCACACTCGTAAAGGCTTGTTGAGCTATAGCAGGCTATCCGGTTGCTGAAGTCATGATCTTGAGGGATCTGCAAGAAGCCCACTCGGCTACGTGAGGAGTTGCCATTGCTACGGCCAGATTTCTTTACATGCTCTGTATGCCTTTATCAGGGGTTCGGTATTGTTCCAAGTGTGAGAGACAGGCAGTAAGCTCATTTTAGCGCGAACAACTCACCAGAGTGTTCGCTGACGCATGTACGGCAGAACGAAGCGCGAAGAATATTGAGAAGCATTGTTCTTGACAGCTGTAGATACGCCAACGCTATGCTAATCAACATATCAAGAGATTTACCAGCCTCGCTTGGCCAGCTTCTCGCCCTCGTGCATACTAGAGCAGTTGATACCGACCATAGCCTCGCCCAGGCCTATCGAGACATCCGCCAGCACCTTCGGGTCATTGTAGTGTGTCGTCGCCTGCACGATAGCCTTCGCTCTCTTCGCAGCGTCGCCGGACTTGAAGATACCTGAGCCGACGAAGACGCCGTCACAGCCCATTTGCATCATCAGCGCAGCGTCTGCGGGTGTGGCGATACCGCCAGCAGCGAAGTTGACGACTGGTAGTCGCTTCAGCCGTGCGCACTCCTTGAGCAAAGCATAATCGCATTCGAGCTCCCGAGACATCATCCTGAGGTCCGCGTCGGATGCTGACGAAGCCCTCGCGATCTCGGCATTGACGGTCTGCATGTGCCGCACAGCCTCCACTACATCGCCCGTACCAGCCTCGCCCTTCGTCCTGATCATCGCTGCACCCTCGCTTATCCTCCTCAGCGCTTCACCCAAGTTCCTGCACCCACACACGAAAGGAGTGTTGAACTGGTTCTTATCCACATGATGTACCGGGTCCGCCGGCGTAAGCACCTCACTCTCATCCACATAGTCCACACCAATCGCCTGCAAGATCTGACACTCCACAAAGTGTCCAATACGCGCCTTAGCCATGACAGGTATCGTGACCGCCCGCATGATCTCCTGTATCATCGCCGGATCGCTCATTCGTGCTACGCCACCATCTTTCCTGATGTCTGCTGGTACGCGCTCGAGGGCCATGACGGCGCAGGCGCCTGCTTCTTCTGCTATGCGTGCTTGTTCGGCGTTGATTACATCCATGATGACGCCTCCCTTCAACATTTGGGCCAGACCTGCCTTGACGGCGAAGGAGGATTGTGGATCGGTGGAGGACATGTTTGCCTTGGTCTTTGTCGCAGGTGCTGGTGTAGAGTCGCTGGTGCCGTTGGTGCCGTTGACTGAGCGGTTGGACTGCGAGCGGAAGGCGGAGGGTCGGTCGTTGACGGAGAGGCCGTTGGTTGCCATCTTGTGTGCTGGTGGGAACTTAGAGATGCGGAGAGCAAGGTGGAGTGAGCAGAGTGTATTGTTGGTTGTAAGAGATGAGACGAAAGGTTGTTACTTAGCAGTTGGGTGTTTCTGTTGAGTCACATATGACAAAGTCTTGCCATGTACTTAAGGTTCAAAGGGCGTGTGATGATCGCATTGCAAGAAAAGTCGTTCGCCGATTGCGGGGACCGAGGCGGGGGCGGCATGCAGGGTCTTTTGTCGATCGTCGCCTTAGGCAGAAGGCACGCCACGCGTCGCTAGCGTGACTTCCCGGTGTCCTTCTTCGGTTCGACATTCACCAACATCTCGGCTCACCAGACATCCAAAGACTGTGCTAGGGGACCCTACGACCGCACAATGCTCTTCGACAGCACGCGCCATCGCAAGCTTCTCCGCAGACCTCAGCAGCATGGCTGAAGCTACCTGCCCCTTTTGCGGCATCAGCAGTCCTGAGCCTTTCGTGATCCAGGCTCATATCGAAGAGGACCACTCCGAGGACGCCCAGATATCTTCACATGATGCTAGATTGGCGAGAGACCTCGCGACAGCAGGCGGCTCAAGCCCAGCAACGTCTCCCTCTCCTATGCCGAGCGGAGACTGGACCAAGTGCACACGTCCGGGTTGCGGCGAGTATGTTCTCTTGTCCGATATTGATGACCATCTGGACGTCCACGCCGCGCAGTCTGCTTCCGAAGATGGCGGCAAAGGTACAAATAAGCGGCCTCCGGAAGACAGCCCAATATCATCGAAGTCAACGGGCCCTACTTTGAGTCCACAGAGGCAGTTGAGGCTGCAAAAGTCCCGGCCTGCCCCGTCCAAAGACGCTAAGCGCAGTCCTGGGCTCAGCTTGCTGGACTACTTCGCAGGCACCTCATACCATGGCTCACATCAGGGTCTACACAACGGCAAGCCGCAGCGGCGAGATCATCAACCATCCCGACCGCCGGGCAGGCTCGGCAGGCGTGAGCTAGGCCCTCACGCATTCGAGAAGCAAATGCCTGACCATGTCCGGCGGCACTTGCTCGATGATGCGAAACCGCATCAGGTCAACAAGCTCTCTAAGAACGGGCGTATGGCCCGTGATACGGTGGTTGATAACGAGACTGCTGGCCTCATACCATTGCTGGCTGACATGTGCGCGCACGATTCGAGCACGACGTCGGCATACTTTTGTCACTTGGAAGTCAAGCATATCACAAAGCTACGCTGTGACGGCAACTTCTGCGGTTACTGGAACATCCAGGTCATGCTGAGCTACTTGCAGGCTATCGATAGAGTGCCCGACATGCGAGTGCTGCCGGACGTGCTCGCTATCCAAGACAGCATCGAGCAAGCCTGGGAAAACAAGATCTGCAGCTATGGCAGGACAGAGACGGGCGGTGTTCGCGGGACACGCAAGTGGATCGGCACGAGCGAGGCAGTAGCATACTTCACGCAGATCGGCGTGCCTGTGGATGCCCATGCTTTTGAAGACAGCGAGGATGACGACGTCAACGCTGAGCTTGCAGTCATCGGCTTGCTAGACTTCATCGAAGCCTACTTCATCAGCGGCATCGAGGCTGCGAAGGCGGTGGGTACATCGCGCATCACTCAGCTTGCGCCCATCTACTTCCAGAGGCTGGGGCACTCGATGACCATTGTCGGGCTGGAGCGGAAGAAGGATGGCTCGCGCAATTTGCTCGTATTCGACTCTTCGTTCGATACATCGGGCGGCATAAAGGCATTGCTCGGTGGTAATCGGACGAGGGTGGAGACGGAAACGCTGTTGAGGTCTTATCGGCGGTCTGACCAATCGTTGGCGAGGTGGGAGGAGTTTGAGATCGTCGTGTGAGTGCGGAGCGTGTGGCGCATTATTGCATTCCGCTGACTGTTTTAAGGCCTCAGACCCAGACTTAGAGCGGCTGCACGGATGAGCTAGACGAAGAGATGAAGTCGGAGATGGGGATGGGCCTCCGCCAAAGGCTTGCCTTCCTACCGCGTGGCAGCAGCATAGGCTCCATCGTGCGAGCGGCCTCTCGTGCATTTGCATGCGCTTGCTGTGTGATTACTGCCGAGCTCGGGTTAGACTTCGCTGTAGGGACCATGAATGAATAGTACGAAATCCCTGTTCAGCACGTTCTTCCGCACTTTGTAAGTGAATACACCCGCAAATGTCTCCATAAATGAATCCCGAAACACCACAATGAACAAACAGCACCAATAAAAACCTTACATCAACCCTGTCTCGATCCCTTTCCCCACTTCACCACTCTCGTTATCTCCACTTCCTCGAAAGGAATTACGACAAGCTCACTTACTGTCTACCAGCGCACACAGCACACGAAGCGCAGACCTGAGCGTGCACAATCCAGGCACATCGCAACACCACGACCTAGAACTACCACATCCCATCGACGAAACAAGAACAAACATGGCGGGCCTCGCATACCTCAGTATCCTCACCTTCGGCTTCACCCTCGTCTCCAACATCATCGCCGCCCTCTTAGCAGCACTGGTAGTCGGCGCCTGGACCCAAAGCACCCACTTCCAAATCATGTACTTCAGAAAAGAAGGACAGCTCGACGACGAGGACAGCGAGAACCGCTATTTGTGTGGCCTCCTGGCCGCATGCGCCCAGCTGGTGTTACCAGTCCTACTTCGCTGGGCAGGCTGCTACTGGCTGCCAGCTTTGAGCTTCAAGGGGTGCGTCTTCGCGAGTCTGGTGGGTATCTTGGCTGTTGAAATTGGGGTTATGGTCGTCGCTGCGGCTGTCGATGGTATGTAGCTCTTGCCAGTCCTTGTGGCGAAGTACTTGAAAGATGCGGACGTTCCGGAGGTCGATCGTCATGATGGAGGCGGGAGGCGGGGGTGTTGAGGAGAGGCGTGGTGATGGGTACAAGGGTGGAAGAGGGTACTATGATGATTCATATGGGGGCGACTGGATGAATACAGGGCTATAAGACGGTACGAGAGTGGTAGGGAGGATGAGTAGAGGGTGGCAATGAGGTTAGCAATGATGGGGAACCGTACGATGGCAGGGGCCCAAACCCAAGCTCTAGAGAGAGATATGGTGGCCACTGAATGTAACATCGACGAAGAAGAAGGAGATTGGCACCGGTTCGTGGATGGCATTATACATTCACACAATGTGAAACGTACTGCAGATGTGTGCAGTAAGTGAATGCACCCGCAATTGTCTCCACAGATAGACCCTGAAACACCACGTATGAACAAACAGCTCATATACAATATTTTCGCTCCACGGCTTCATCCCACTGCACCTTTCTCGTTACCTACCACATCCGAGCAGTAGGGAAAAAGCGAAGATGAAGACATCTACGTACTTCAGCATCCTTACGTTCGGCTGGTTTCTCTTATCCAACATACTCGCCTTGTTTTTGGCGGCACTGGCTGTCGGACTGGTGACACAACTAAGCATCCACTTCGACAGCCTCATGGAGGCCGAGTGCAGAGGCCGCAATTTCACGCAGGAAGACAAGAAGGAGAGGGAGAAGTTGGGCGAATTTCTCGGAGAGTGGGCATGCTATCTACAGGCCGTATTGCCGGTCTTGCTTCGCTGGCCGGGGAGTTACTGCCTGCCAGCTATGAGCTTCACGGAGTGTATTTACGCTAGTCTGGTGGTTATACTGGCTATTGAGGGGGCTATCGTGGGTGCGGCGATGGTTGTGGATATAGGGGAGAGGGTGGAGATGGCTGCGAAGTATAGGGAAGAAGCGGCACCGCCGGCGGCACCGGAGGTCGATCGCTATGATGAGGGTAGAAGACGGGGTGTTGATATGAGGCGTGGCGACGAGTACAGGGGAGGGAGAGGAGGGTACTATGATCGATATTGGCCGCTGGATGAGTATAGGCCTAGAAGACGGTATGGGAATGGTGCTGAGGGTGAGAGTGAGGATGAAAGTGAGGATGACCGTCAAAAGCGTGAGGATTACTACGGGTTTGCTCGCAGTGATGAGTACAGGGCTGCAGAACGTCGTCTTGATGGCAGTAGGGATCGGTACGAGGACGATGGAGGTAGACTGGAAGACCGTGGTTATTAACTGGGAGGATGAAGGGACAGGGAGTTACTGTGCTCGGTCTGACTTGTTCATAGCTCCGCAGAGCCGTTCGAGGGAAGTTGACGTTCTGGAGGCAGTCTGAGGTGCGAAATGGAGTCCGAACGGCTAGTCAGACAAGAGGTGCTGTGGTGGCTTAGACACAGCCTAGTAGCGCTTATATTCAATTCGTCATGTGCTTGAAACAGATATGCTACTCCTGAGTCCTGACGAGTCAAATGTTTCGTTGTCGCTCATAACTCGTAAGCTCATCACATAGTTTCCTCTCGCACCTTCTATGCCTTCACAGTCTCCGCCGTCTCGCTCACACTCCCGCCCTGCGCCAACCTCTTCTTGCTCACCACCCTCAAGCCACCGACCAACAGAACCAAGCCCTCAAGACCGAGAACCACAGCTAGCGTAACCATGGCGCCAATCACACCGTTTACAGCAGGGCTCAACCCATTCCCGCTCTGGCTGCTAGTAGTAGTAGACCCAGTTGTCGAGCTGCTGCTCGAACCACCAGGAGCATATGCAGCGCAAGTACCCGTAAAGTTCCCGCAAGAAGTACACCACTGCTCCGTAGTGCCTACCGCAAACTTGTTCATGCCTGTAGCGAAGTCATTCCAACTCACTGCTTGCTGGCCGGACCCGAACATCGGGTAAGGCACTGGCTCGGAGATATTGGAAGTAGTGCCGTTGTGGAAGAGCATGCGGACGTAGATGTCGTCTTCACTCGGGTAGCTAGTACTTGTCACGGCTGTGGAGGTGTTGGTGAACATCTCAAACGTGAGAGCAGAAGCATAGTCCGCCATCCCCATGAGCGAGGGGGCTACGGTCTCGATATCTGGCATCGCCAGCCCGAAGAAGGAGGCGAAGGTGCCGTAGGCGCCGAATTGGATGCCGATTTTCTGCTTGCCTTCACTTGTGAGGGTGCCGTTCAAGAACTGCACGATCTCCGCTGCGAGAGTCATACCGGCGATAGCACGCATGTCGTCTGAGCTGTTGTAGGCGAGGCCCCATTCGTGGGAGTCGGCTAGGGTGCGGAGCTGGAAGAATGTGGAGGGGTCGATGAGGTTGGAGGGATCGAAGGTGGTGTTGTGGATCTCGGCGACGTTGATCAGATCGTAGACTATGGATGCGTTAGTCATGAGTCTCTTTACGCCAGTTGGACAGACAACGCACTTGTGTAAGCATTCTTAAAGCTCGTCTGGCTAGCGTTGAACGTCTGGTTAATCACCGGCTCAACACTGTTGTAAAAGTCCTGAGTACTCTTGAGCAGGTCATTGTACTCCTGGCTCAGGAAGTAGTTGTTCGAACTGATCGTCGCCTTTGCACAGCCACTCGCACTCTGCAACCATCCATTATCCTCGCTCCCACTGCCAGTGCTCACAAGCTCGATAGGGATGAGCTGGTAGCCTTGCATTGGCGCAGTGACCACAGTGCCGTTCCTGAGCGTTTCTGTATCCATACTTGGGCCTGTGGGTGGGTACAAGCCCTGCAAGAAGCCCATAGCAGAATTCTGAAGGACATCATCGTCAGGTGCCGAAACCGCGATCTGGCTCTGCTTGACGATATCGTCGTTGATTCCGTTGATTCCGTAGGGAGCAGAGCTGGCGATGTAGCGGTTGCGGTAGTAGTTGCCGGAGGTGTAGACTTCTTGGTAGCCGAAGGTGGTGAGGTTGGCTGGGGGTGTCATTTTGGCGGTGCGGTCGCCATGGCTATTCCAAGCATGCCACTGTTAGTTCTGGCTGTGGAGTATTTGATTTGGCAGGTAGTCCTACCGATGGAACATGTAGACGCCGAGGACAGTCTCGTTGGTGAGAGTCTGGGCGAGCGCCAGAGGGAGCGCCGCGGTGAGCGCGAGGGCGGAGGTGGAACGCATGGCTGCTGTACGCTGCTGCTATGAACGAGAGGCGAGACGAAAAGAGCGTCTTGGTTGCAAGAGACGAGCAAAAGAAAGAAGTGAAGTCTGAAATCCTTACCTTTCCAATGCCTATCTGCCTAACCCCCACCATCGGAGGTCCGCGAACGGCGAGCTTTTTGCTGACTCTGCAGCTAGAGTTCAGAGCAAGCGTCCTATCAGCATGCTTGGTGCTTCCGGTGCTTCCGTAGCTTATAAGCCCAATAATGTTGCGCTGCCGCCCGCGGCTGTGGAAAGTTGCGGTGGACGTGGGGCAGAGGAGCTTGAGCTTCCGGGGTCTCCACGCTAGTATGTCAGTACCTCCCATCTTGGGCGTAGTACATCGCGCTATCGCTCGAAGAGGCTTGCCCCGGCGAGTTCTCCGCTCGCTCTGAATTTCCTATGCTGACGCTTCTCCACGGGATGCCGGCTTCACGCATCACGCCAAGGATACCATACTGTCACAGTGATGAGATGCAACTAATCCGGACGTGTGCCGTTGCTCTCGCCGGTGGAAGCCTCGAGACGTTTGACGATTGCCACAGTAAGCGAGGTTTATCGTTGAGACAGTGCTTCGGTTGCAGAGCGCCTGCGAAGGAGGTAGCAACCGAGAGAGAACGATGATCAGCCCACGGGAAGCGACCGTCCGATGAAGCTCACACTCGCATAAAGGCATTGGATGCAATGATAGGCGTTGCAAATGTTGCACGTCGAACACTCTGGTCACCGCTCAGGAGACTCTGGAGACGGTAAAGATTGCCCTTGTGGCCTAACGATTCATCAGTCTCAGAGAAGCAGACCACCACAGCTGTGAAATGTACATCGACATCCTTCATGGAAGCCCACGATGGCTCAAGTAGAGGATGGTAAGGCTGTGATGTCGGCTAACATGTTTCTATTTGGCCACCTCAGACCTGAGCCCATCTCAAGAGCGACCTCGGACGTTCAGTGTCCTCAAGCGATACCAGACGTTCGATCCCGGTGCTGGGTATCTTGAAGTAAGTTGGGGATGTCGAAGTTTGCTGACTGATATCGCTCTTCGGGCTTCGTGTTTCACCGTGAACCACGGTTTGCATCGCATGCGCCGTTGTCTTCTTTCCGAGACGATAATAATGTATTGCCGCCCACTCTCCGCACGAACAACTCCAGCCACCAGTACAACTAGCGTTGGCTTGAGAATCGCACACTTAACCCGACAACGAGTACAACGTGCAGCTGCAGCCCAGCACTGAGATCAGACAGAAGATCCCAATACCCGAACGGACACCCTACACCTTCCACCACGATGGCGATCTTCGGAGACCTCTTCAGCGACCGCAACCTGGCCATCCTCTCCTGGACAGCCCACATAGTCTTCGACGTCCTTATCTACATCACCAGCTTCGTGCTAATCGCCTTCATCGTCGCTTCCCTATACGAGGCGATACGCTGGATCTTGAACTGGGGCGCTCGTACGGAAGGCTACCATGAATTGAAGCACCCAAATCCTGAGGGAAGTCGCATCGTCGTTGGCGGTGCGCTGGCTGTCCACGGCTTCTGCATGTTCATGTCCATCTTTCGAATACGACATGGTAACTTTTCGTACATGGAATGGACGTGGGCGCTAGTATTCGGATGGTTCTTCTTGGGCATCGGATTGGCTGTGTTGGCGGTGGTATGCATGGCATTAGTATGCATGCCGGCAATGATCTCGGCAATGCGCAAAAGGCAGCAGCAGCGGAAGGGAGATCTGGTGACTTGCGACGAGGACTGCGTTTGATGCGACGGTGTCGAAAACATCAGCGGGTGACTGGGTATCCATGTCGGGTAGGGCTAGCGCTGGGCGTTTGTCACGGAAAGGGAAACGAGCGGGCGTAGAATGGGCTCAAACGGCCATATTCGGTCGGCTATTGCTTGGTATCGGTTTTGTAAATTGTGTTCTTGCCAGCAAACCTCAGAGGCGTTGGCTGCTTGCAGCCGAGATGTATAATCGGAAATGGAAGGCGTTGTCTAGAGGTCATAGAATCGTACTGATGCGCGCTGGTTGCAAAGATCTCACCGTCGCATCTTGTTCTCGGCCTTCGAGCGACCTTCATGACTGCTTGATGGTTGCAAGGTACTCTGGAGAGCTTTTCAAGATGTCTTAGAGCCCTTCGAAGCTCCATGTTTTGCCGCGAACCACGGTACGCATCTTATGCACAGTCAAGTTTGATCGAATTCGATGCGAGAATCTTGTCCTGTCTTTCGCACCGCACACAAGCAAACCCACAGTAAGTAAAACTACCGTGAGCTCAAAACAGGCTGCAGCACTGCTCAAGTCACCCCGCTGCTCAAGTCATCCCGCTGCTCAAGTCATCCCGCTGCTCAAGTCATCCCGCTGCTCAAGTCATCCCGCTGCTCAAGTCATCCCGCTGACGTCGAAGCCAGGAGCGGGTACGGAAGTCGCATACCACACCACGACGACGAGTGACAACTTAGCGAGATGTTGCACCTTAGCCCCCACTACCTCCTCCTCCTTCAATCAACTAATACCGGCGTGATCCACATACTGCTCAACCTCCTCAGCTTCGCTCCAGTAGCCATAGCAGTCGGACTCAGCTGTGAAAGCGTGCTCCGGATCTTGGGCGACTACGCACCAGCCGAGTCACCTCGGAAGGAAGACACCAGCACACGCACAATCGTCACGTGGGTCGGACTGGCCATTCACGCCTGCGGCCTAATCCTCTACCACTTTCTTTCGCCAGGTCCCGGGATCCGATGGGGCAATGTTACGAGCATGGACTATACTGGGGCGCTCGTGGTTGGATGGTGTGAGCTGAGCGTTGGGCTTGTCGGCTTGGCGGCCGTATTCAGGGTCGTTATGATGGTGCTTGAGGTGGCCGACTTCTCGGGCAGGCGGAGGAGCAAGGGCGGATGAAATGACTGATGGCCGACCTGGATATTATGGTCTCCACCCTCGATACGGTGGCAAAGGCCGCTAGAGGCCTATACAGCAGCTTGTAACAATGCGAGGCCGCTGAGAAATCTGGACTGTATCCTATCCCCTCTCAACTTTCAAGTCATGCGAGGCCGGTAAGCATTGCAATGGCGCAACGAGCTGTTGCCATCCGAGAAAGATTGGAGAGATCAAACCGGCCACGAAGTATTTCACCCATGCTTGGATCAGGAAGTCGTGACAACATTCCCGGCGAGCCCGTCCAGACATATTTATTGGGCCTACTTGTAGGCCGCCCCAAGTTACTGAACTACCTGACCAAAGCCCTCGGAACGCAATGCCTCGTCCTTACCACTTGGATCTCCGCCCGTGTCTTCACAGGCATGGTACACTCTTCAGCTTTGCTCCCGTGGCGCTCATCGTGGGCATTACCTACGAAGTGGCATACTGCATTCTCTGCCCCTTGTGGAGACGCCCAGCAGCGACATCCGGCGTCGACAAAAGCTCGCAGCCCCGACCATGCAATGCCAAGTCCACCGAAGCAGAGATGAGCCTACGGACCGGAGTCGTTTTGGGAGCGCTTGTCGTGCACAGCCTTTGCCTTATACCCAGCCTGCTTGACAAGTGTTCGAGGCCTATACCGGTGTCTGCTATCCAGTGGGCGGAAATTGTGGTGATCGGATGGCTGTTGTCCGCGGTGGGCTTTATCTGTCTCATGGTGGTAGCACGGATAGTGGTAGGGGTGCTTAGACTGGTCTCGAAGGTGGCAGAGAGGAGCAGAGTTGAGTAAGTGGCGCTTGGGCAGGAGGGTCCACAGGAAGTCTTGGACTGTTGACGGGGACTGGGCAGGGACTGGGAAGGGAGTAGGCGACGTATCAGGGCCGAGTCTTACGTACTAGATCACCTCGCTAATACAGCCGGTGGTGAGACAGCCGCATAGACTGAACGAGGCGATGTCGAAGCTAGCCTTTGTGAGTGTATTGGATGCCGCTACTCCGGTACCAGCGACTCTGTGATGTGCTCAATAGCTTAGGAATTCGGTAGGCTACCCGTAGGTGTTTCGATCAGTACCAGATTCCAGGATCCAGGCTGCGCCACTTTGCTATGTCTGAAAGCGGTGCGCAAACTTCCTGCCCATTCTTCCATTTCTTTCCATCCCACACCCACACACCATATACCCTCTCACAGCCATGAACGCCACTCATCCACCCTACGAAGTTCCCCGCGAGCCCATCATAACCGGCCTCTTACGCACACTCAGCTTGTTTCCAAAGATGGCAGAAGCCGTCGTCAACACGTTCGGCCTTCGTACTTGCGGAATTGCACTCTGGGTGCTGTCTCGCATGATCGTCATCCTATTCCACCTTTTCAGCTTCGCCTTGGTCGCCATACTCGCCAACATGACGGTGGAAATCGCTTATCGCGTCAGCAGACCGCTCTGGGAAACGCCTGATAACACCTCCCGGGACCTCGACGACAAGTACGAAAGCCGCAATGAGCATACCGACTCTGACGCTCCTGTAGGGCTACGAGCAATTGTTCTTATTGTATCGCTTATGATGCACGGAAGTTTGCTGCTGATGAACGCGGACGATGGAGGTGTGCCTATTCAAGTCTCGGCTTTGGAGTGGGCGGGAGCCGTGCTATTTGGGTGGGTGTTGTTTGCCGTAGGATTCATTGCCCTCGTAGTGGTATGTCGGGTGGTGAATTGGGTCGCTGAAGGCGTCAAGACAAAGGTGGCGCGGAAGTGCAGACTTGAGTAGCTAGCCTTCCACTGGTTCCTCTTGGTGGGCCCGAGAGGCAGTGCTGCTCCTCGAGAAGGCAGACGAGCCTGCATGTTTGCTTATATCGAGTAGATGCTTTGACGAGTCGTGGGTGGTATTGGGTTCTACTAGTACCACGGTTTGGTTTCGCGCGGGTTTTGCGCGGCATAACGGCATCCGCTTCCACCACACTGCTTGCATCCAGCGTCCAGATCATTCAAGACTTCTCAAGACCTTGTTTCCCACGCAGCCGAGCACAAAGCATCGTCGCACCACCACAATCCGCCTACAGCTAACTCGAACATGGTCATTCCGGAAGGACTCGCCTACCATCTCATCACGATATCCACCTCCGTCCTCGGCGCTCGAAATGCCTCTATCGCCATCTGGGTTGCCTCCTGCATGACCACTCTCCTCTTCTGCGCCTTCAGCTTCGCAGCCGTGGCACTGATCGTCGGCGTAACTTACGAACTCAGCGAAAGCCTGCTCCGACCACGTTTACACTCCCGGGATCAGCATCAACGGTATCAGTACCAGCAGGAACAAGCCGGACTACGCTCGATCACCATCGCCATCGCTCTTTACTTACACCGGCTGGCTGATCCCGAGCTTGCATGCAAGCATGAGGCCCATCCAAGTGAGCGCTACCGAGTGGGGCGGTGCCGTCGTGTTCGGATAGCTGTTGGGCGGAATTGGGGTGCTTGGGCTTGTAGCAGCGGGCAGTGGGGTTTATTTGGTGCTTGAGTGGTTTGCTGGGAGGCGAAGAGCGAACACTGGGTAGCTTTCTTGTGGTCCTGATGTCAGACAGAGTTCGGCGAAGCTGGTGACAACTGGACGTTGCCGCCATCTCCTCGAGACCGAAGATTTTGAGTGCTGCTGTATCGGTCACTAGACGGCTGCCAAGATCTAGCTCCTCAGAGACAGCACAACAGCAACCTCTTCTCGAGCCCGTCTGCATCGGCTCTGGCTATCGTATTAATCCGCGTATAGTAGCAGCCCACCTTAGTCGTTGAGATCTTGAGCGGCAACAATCTCTACAATCGTGCCTTGCTGTGCTGTGCCGCTGATAAAGCAAGGCGAGTCTACACGGCCATTTGCGCCGAGTGAATTCTTTGACCCAGGCTTTCGGTGGTACCGCGTTCTAGTAGTACCGTTGTTCGGACGCCAAGCGGCCAGCTCCCAGACCAACCCAACACAGCCGTGCGCCCGAAATTCGAATGATTTTCGCCTGCTTGAATTTTCTCATCTTGCACGCAGACGGGTACTCAGCAGCGTACAACATCCACCAGCCAGCACCGCCTCACTTCAAAGACGTCCAACATGCCCGATCAAGCTGGAGTACTCCACTGCTATTTCCCCAACGGCTACCCCACGTTCGTCGACGACTGCACCCTATCAATCCTCTTATGGACAACTTACAACATCGGCGTCCTGCTCCTGCACCTCTTCAGCTTCGTCCCAGCCGCAATGTTCGTCGAGATAACCTACGGGGCCTCATACGTAGTCTGAAAGCCCGCACTACAAGGCCATGGCGGACGTGAACCACCCTCTCAAAGCACGCGGACAGAAGGTCGCGTGATATTCACCTCCATTGGAATGGTCATACACATGTTCCTGTTGATCCCGGGGGCCATAGACCCATTCATGCGGTCTCTCGAGATAAGCGCCCTGCAGTGGACCTTCCTGGTGGTGATGGGATGGAATGGATTCGCCGTAGGGGTTCTTATGCTGGTCTTCGCAGTGGCAGCAGTGGTTTGGATGGTTAGGGTTGTGGTTTCGGTTGTGGGGTGGGTAGAGGGGATAGGAAAGCAGAGGGTGGAGTAGCCATGGAGATGAGAGGCCTGAGATGCTCTGTGGCGGTAGTTGTCGCGCTTTCCTGCAAAGAAGTGTTGGCGCCCGAGCCTGTCGTTTGGAGAGCAGTACGAGGTGCTTGTGCACGGCCTTCGGTGGTGGTTGGTGCATGTTTAGATCCGTACCGTGGTCAAAACGACTCAACATCGATCCAGGCACATATATCCATCAACATCCTTTCACCCGCATCTTTCACCCCAAAGACACTCTCTGAACACCATTTTTACCCTCGTCAATACCACACTACACCGCCGCAAGACACAAACCCATACAGCAGTGCTCCGCCAGTTCAACACCATCTACCGAGCAGCGTTGCAGCCCGTCCAAATAGCAGCCACGATGTTCTCCACGGTCCTCCTTCTCGCCACCGCCCTCCTCCAAAGCCGCCCTGTCCACGTCCTAAACTCGACACTCGTCATCGCCGCCTGCATCCTCCTACATCTACTTAGCTTCGCCGCTGTCTTTCTCATCGTCGGAAGCGCCTACGAGATCCTACTCCGTCTCTGCGACCCCGTTAAGCCCGTCGGACCACCTTCTCGGTCAGCGGACCCGCCAGCGTACGAGAGCTTGACTTCATCATCATCTTCCTCGGGCTGGGTAGAGGTAGTCCTCGAACTCCCTGTAAGCGACCGCACCTTCATCGTCGCTATCGCGTTCATCATCCACGGTGCCTGCGTCATAATCGGCTTGGACGCGAACAGGAAGGTTACGAGCGCGAATCTGACGGCTATGGAATGGACCTGGGCCACCGTGATGACATGGCTGCTACTCGCTGTTGGGTTGCTTGCACTTGTTGTGGCATTTCGGGTGGTTGGGTGGATGCTAGGATGGGTCTCAGGTGCGCAGAGGGTAAGGATGGACTAAGTGGCGTTTAGTACGCAGACGTGTGTTTTGCCACCGTGCGAATGTTCCGAGGCAAAAATGTCAAGCGACTGTACAGTTTATGCACACATAGACTCCAGAGCGCCTACGCTTACCCATCAACCAGAAACCCTCGTCTTCCTATGCTATACATTATCATCCCTGCGCTTCTTACGCAACCTCCCTCACTCCGCCGGTCCTATCCCACCCTCCTCCTCTCCATCCAGCACCCCATCAATCCCCGGATCCGGCACCACAAAATCCAGCGCCATAAACCCCGTCCTTCTCAACTGCACAACCTTAACCTCCCTCCCTTCCCTCTCCCTCTCACGATTCCACTGCTCCAAAAACCTCTCTACACCCTTCTCACCCCTCTTAGCGCCCGTCAGACCTACATCGTCCCATACATATCCCGTCAAGGCACCCATTAAGGAGTCAATGTAAGCGCGTGTATTGAAGGGATCAAATGCCGCCTTGAGCTGCGCGTTTAGGTTGGATATAAGGTAGCGGAACTCGCTGTCCAAGACGAGCGGGTCAAGGATCTCGGGGTAGAGGTTGGCGTATTGGGGGGACAGGTCTCCGGCGGCTAGCCAGTCGCGCTTTACTCTTATGACACGCGTGGAGCGGTATTCTTCGCTTTCGGGGGAGCAGTGCGGGTTCACGTGCGGGAAACAGGGGTGATTGGGTCCCCAGGCGAAGTCTTCTGTGCCTTCTGTTTCTCCGCTTCTGCCTGTTTCATGCGATTGCCTTATATGTCCCTCTCCGACTCCATTTCCTCCACTCCCTTGACTGTACGGTAATTGCAACGCTGGCGCAGGCGGGTAGTCGTCCGGCACGCCGACTCCCATGCCCGCCGCACTACTGCTTCTACTGAGTGCATGTTTCGAGCTTCTGAAACTCTTGTGACTGGGCTGACGGTTGAGAGGGAGCGAAGCGCGGGAAGCTCGTTGGGAAAGGCCTGGACTTTGAGGAGGATGATTTTGAGCGTAGATTTCATCTTTCTCTGGTACTGGTGGAGGTTCCGGGACGGCATTTGCGTGCAATGTTTGTGGGTTGGAGGGACGTTCGTTGGATGAGGTTTGGAGGTCGGAGGCATCTTGCACGCCTGCGAGTTTGTGGAGCGTTTCCATCTTCTCGCGTGGTCCAGGAGTTGAGCACTACGCTGGTGAAATAGCTGAATGTAATGCGCGACGCTTATAAAGTACTTGCGAGGACGATGCGAAACGCGCATGAGGTTCGGGATGGAAGCTGCTTATTACGGGGCCGAAGCATTGGCCGGCCAAAGCCGAAGGTTTGATTGGCACACGTCTACAGCGGGCGCTAGCGTCTAGCCGATCCAAATGAAGACAGAATGTGGAACATGCCTACTTCTGAATAACCACTGCATCACGATTAGGGTTCCAAATCCACGGTGGATTGGTCTAAATCCACCAAAGCTACTATAGATCCACTACTGTGGCTACCACTGATCCGTAGGAGACACGTAACCCCCTACTTGGTATAGAGCTGCCTTAGGCAGCCATACCTGGCCTAAGACACCCCGTAGCGGACCCGTTCCGGCTCCGCACGGGGTCATAACAGGGACGTGCTCGTCATGTGACTGTGTCTCCTATATCTGATGCACTGCACGGATTCTTGGACGGACTCTTGGAGGTGCTCTTGGCAGGACTCTTGTCGACGCGCTGGGCCTAACGCTGTATAGTAATTCGTAGAGACAAGCGAGCAATCCACCAAATCGAAGTGCGGAGGGAAACGGGTAAGAACGGGAGAGTACTGTATATGGCTAGCGCTAGAGCGCCAACAAGAGGGCCACCAAGTGTCTGTCCAGGAGGGCTACTAAGAGTCCGTCCCAGCCATCAGATGGATTTCATTGGAATTCACGAAAGCTACCATGGATCCACCGTGGTCTGGTGGGTGTGGGGTGGTGGGACGGAACCCTAATCACGATCACACGATACCGAGACCCCGTGGCCATATGCAAGAACATAAAAGGGATGCCGTCAAATGGCTGTATATCAGATGCTCTCCAACACTGACCGATAGGTCATACACTCTCAGCTAAGAATACAGCCCGCCCTCTTGCGGCATCCATATGCTGCCCCGTGGCCTCCCCCAATACCATATCTCAAGTCCTTACTCTTAGTCCACAATCTCCCATATCGAGAATGACTGATCGAGAACGCCGGGATGTTGGTGCTGGTGCTGCTATGCGATGACCGACCACCACCCAGTTACCACCCGGAAGAGCGCTGTATCTCGTCCCGACAGCAGGATATGCTTCTTGTCGTGGATGCTCGACATCCATAGCCCATGAGGAAACCTCAAAATTCTCGATGGCGGCGACAGCGGTGGAAAGATGGACGCCTTCAGATCTTTCGCCTTCGGAAAGCAGACGCAACAGACTATTTACCCGTACACATCTGGCTTGCCCTCTAATTGAATCAAAGCGCCCTCATAAAGCACGCAAAAGCTGAGGGCACCGCACAATGGTAGGGTTCTAACGATCTGGCTTCTGTCCAGCCGATAGCTGCTCCGCGCTCCTTTTGTGCTCATGGGTCTTGGCCTTAAGCGTCTCAGCCACCACTCTCGGGCTGCCGCTAAGCTCGCTAACAGGTCGCCATACATCTCATTTGCTACGTCTCCCGCAGAGCCTTGAGCCTTCCACGAACCCATACTACTTTGGCAACAATGGCGCCCTCTGCTTGTCCTGCACCTGCAGTCCCGTAATCCACCCCGGCACCCATGCCGCCACCTTAGCCATTGCGATCGTTACAACAATCCCGACACTTATGAAAAACCAACCCATAACCAGAACACAAATCCATTCCATAACCGACAAGCCTACGTATCGCACCTGGGCCGCAGCGGAGAGGATTAGGCAGAGACCGTGGAGCATCAGTACTATGGCTATCGTGGCGTCACGTCCATCATCTTGCTTTGGCTTTAGCCCGGGACTCAGTCTCTTGCGGCAGATGTAGACACTGGCTTCCCAGGCAAGGGTGACTACCAAAATGAGCAGGGCGAAGCTGGCGATGTGGAGGAAGAAGACGAAGGCGCAGTAGGCGGTCCAGTAGACAATTGCGAGGTTGCGGGAGCTTAGGAAGTACATGGTGGCGGAGGTTGACGTGTGTTCGTCTGGGTGCTGTGGATTGTGCGGTCTCAGCGCTGAGTGCGAGGCTTCTGTTGGCTGACGGGGTGGGCTGGAGTTCACACCTCCAGCCATAGCGGCTATGTGTCCGATTTGAACGAAGAGGAATAGTGACGCGTAGACTGGGCAGGAGCCGGTCGGTCGGTACTCGAACTGCGGTCCGCGTCGAAACACGAGCACCAGAAAGCTGTAAATTCTCTCGGGAACGGGCTTACGAGGATGTATTGGATCCGACCTTCTGGAGACGGACAATACCCTATCAGGTGGCATCAAAGCTCAAGGGATTTCCAGATACCCCCCATCTCCGCCACGGGCCACCAGCTCACCACCTCGCCACCGTATCTTGATCTTTCCTAGCATCCACACCGCCGCCCTGGCAATCGCCGCCATCAAAACAATCCCAACACCCACAAAGAACCAACCCCCAGTCAGCGCAAACATCCACTCCATGCCCGACAAGTCCCCGTATCGGATTCCCAAGACGGATAAAAGGATGCATAAAGCATGGATGCCAAGTGCTACGGCGAGGGCCGCTTCAAGTTCGTTGGCGAATCTTGCGTCTTTTACGTCTTTGCTCCAGAGACAGCATACAGCTGTACGGGTGGCCACGACCATTAGGGCAATCGGCATGCAGCTGGAGACGTGGAGGAAGAAGCCGATGATGGTTTGGACTGCCCAGGCGAGGAAGAGGAGGTCGCGGTCGCTGAAGAAGTCGTCCACTGTGGTGGTGAAGGATGGTGGGTGTGATGTTTGGATGGTTGGATCTTGTGTGTGATTCCGGTCTCAGCTTGAGGCGATGATTCACTTGGAAGTGCTGAGGGAGACTAGATTGGCAGATTATAAGAGTGGCTGGTAATTAGGAGAAGGGCACATCATGATGCGTTCTTTGGGTGGACAAGGTGCTTGGTGCTCGAACCGTGGTATGCGCCGAAACATCACTACCGTTTGGCCTCTCTTTGTGGTACACGAGCACAAACAGGATCTGGCTTTTCTGGATACTCGCATTACGCCCTCAAACCTCATAGCTTCATCTCTGAGGGTTCCCAGAGGCCATTCTTCTTCGCCACGAGCCCCAGACTCCAGTCATCCATCGTGCCACCACCTCTGCCACAGTATCTTGAGCTTACCCGACACCCATATCGCCGTTTTGACGATCGCCGTTATGGCGACGAGTCCGATGCCCAAGAATAGCCAGCCCGCCATCAGCGCGCACACCCATTGTGTGATGTTCAAACCACCGTAACGCAGCCCTAAAGCGGACCACATATGGATGCCGAATACCAAGGGAAGGATGATGGCGACTGTGTCCTCATCGTTTTCGGGTGTCACAGTCCTGCCCCAGATCATCATCACAACCGCGTAGGTGAGGCCGACGATCGCGACGATCAACGGGAAGCTGGAGAAGTAGAGTAAGAGATCCATAACGATGTAGACCTTCCAGTTAAGGTGGTTGTCTTTGCCGGTGGCTTCCATCCTTTTGGAGCACCTGGATTGCCCTGCCCCGTGGATGCTTCTTTTGGTTGTGCGAAGTCGACGTTCACTTCGTGAGGATGTGTGTGAGAAGAGGTCAAGTGCTTGAGGTCTACGATATGGTCGTTAGAACGAGCAATGATGCGTACACCAGACGGGATGTGATCGCTTGGTACCCGCATTGCGGTACTCTTTGAAACGCGACACGCTGAGCAGAGCTGTAGGGATGCCGAGAAGGTCTGAAGCTTGATGGGGTGGGAAGTTACCTCTCACGGTTCTATGCGATACGGCCGACTGCGAGTCTCCAAAGGGACTACGTGGTTAACAGAATACGAATGCTCTTCGCGGAGATTACCCTTCATCATCTCTTGGACTAAAGATGTTCAGAGCCCTCTGGAAGGCGATGCAGTAGCACGTTCACGCTCATCACGCTCATGACTTTTGGAGATGGCGGCAATGTCCATTGTCACTGGGCCTTGGTCCTAGGGAAATGCTCCGCTGCGCCAAACCCTGATACCTGTGACTATCTTTTCACACGCCACTATCCTCTCCCTTCGCACAAAGCCCACAGGCTCTCGCAGTCATGACATCCTACCCCAGTCCTCCCGACCAGGTACTTGTCCCGGGGGATAGACAAACACCCTGGCCATAGCCGCAAGCCCAATACAGCCTATCCCGAAACGCACCCACCCGAGCACCAATCAGGCCATTATCCCACGAGATAGAGCACCCCTTTAGCCAGTGCCGCAATTCCGATGCAGCCCGTCCCGAAAAGCACCCATCCGAACAAACAAGCGCAAATCATTTCCACCGCAGTCGATCTTTCCGCTTTTGGCTCGATACCGTTGTTCAAGAGCACGCTGGACTGTACCATGAAACCTAACAGGCACACTGGGGCAAATACGGCTGCTTCCTCCAGGTCTTCGCCCACTTGGAAAATATGTAGGACCGTTTTGGTGGCCGTGTAGAGGATGAGACCGCTTGCCGCGAAGCTGGAGATGTAGAGGAAGGCCTGTAGGACGAAGTCTGTGACTGAGGTCATGATGTCGAGCGTGCGGGAGGTCGACGTGGTTCTTCGTGTGGTCTGCTGATTATGTTTTGGAGGTTGATGTTTGTTTTGGGAAGGGTTTGGTGTCTTGGGCTGTTTGAAGACGGGTTGTACGCTGAATTTGGGAAGATGAAGATGGGGTTCCCGGCTTTCGATTTTCACGAAAACAGTGTGCAGGCAGCCGCCATGGGACTGAAGGAGGCAGGCACCATTAGACTCGAGTAACCATGCCACCTTCCTCTCTCGCCATCAGGGCCCGGGTAAGCGCCGACTGGCCCGACTCAGCAAGCACTCCGGCACGACAAGGCACGGATCTGGAACACACCGACTGAACCCTCAGACCACCTCCTCATCCCCGTTCTTGCAAGTTCTGTCGCCGCTAGCAAGCATCTCCAGGCTTTCTTCCTCCGCAATTTTGTTGTGCATACAGCGGGTCACAGCCATCCAGCATAGCTTCACCACCCCGAGCAGGGCCAGGGATGCGAGTTGGAAGATCGTCACGCCCAGCACGCACTCCGCCACGAGCCCAACGCCTTTGAGGAAGCTTTCCGAATGTATTCCTTCCGGACCTTCCCTATTCACAAGGACCACATTGAACATGACGAGGGTGTATATCAGGAGCGTCGCGATCACCAATGACCCTTGTAGAGCTTGGAGGCCTTGGGGTTTCTCCGATCCTCTTGAGGTTCGCGGATGGCAAAGCAGTATACCAGCCTCTGCGGCGCCGTAAGTCATGAAGCCGACGATAGCAACGCTGAGGAAGAAGGTGAAGACGTAGCCGAAGACGATTAGCGTGACGTTGATCACATTGCCCAGCCTTCCGATAAAGGTCGCGGATGAGTCTTCCATGTTGTTCCGAGGTGTTCGTGGTTTCAGCTACCGGGGTGCACTGAAGTTTGTATGCTGTTGAGGGTGGATAAGGGCAAGATTGGACAGTTGCGAGTAGATATGCTTGCGGCAAATCTTGCTTTTCGCGACTGAGAAGCGACCCACGGTACCGGGATATCATACACTGGACGACGTAAGAGGAGAAACGCTACAACTTTACACTTCTAGGATCGATACTCAGCTTTGATGACATCGCCGAATTACATCCGGCTCCGCCCCTGGGACCATCTCTAGGCCTTACTGAGCCTGTCTCCGCTACCAGTGCCTAAAGCAGTGATCGCGAGCACTTTCGCTTGGAATTAGGGATCAGCTACGGCCCCAGATATGCTGGAAGCCAAAACGGAGGGGCTGCACCAGCGGACATTCCATTTGTCCTCTGTGTAGTCCCATTGACAGCTATGTGCATGGAAAGGATCCATCTCTGATTGCCGTCTCGGTCGTACAGCATTCCCAGCGGCATTCCTAAGTACAATACTACTGGTAGCGACTGTAGCAGCCCAGGACTGGTCTGTATGTATCGCAGGGATGTTTCAATCCTGGAGACATGGCGACAGTGTGTCAATACGTTTTGGCATAGGTGCGCCAGTGAGCAAATCTGTTTCACGTGCTTTTGCCACCACGCCTCTCCGCATTAGCTAGCAAGCTTTGACCCTCTGCTCCTGCCTAAACAGGCATCATAAAGTTTCTGCGCTCCGAGAAATCATCTGCAGTTCCCCCTCAACATAGCTCGACCTTACCATCGCAGCGTCATCGTAGGTATCTCTCTGAGCATACACGAACACCACAGTGACAACAAGGCTCAGATCATGGACTCCTCCCCATTCGCCCGCCTCTCCCCGGAGCTGCGCAACACCATCTACTCCCTAGCCTTCGAGGCTCCAGGAGACGACTGCGGCAAACCTCAGCCTATCTACTTACGTCAGGAATTCATCTGCGCTATCGCCCTAGCGCAGACTTGCCGCCAGATTCGCTCGGAAGCCCGTCTCCTGTTTTTTGCCACCAATGGCTTCACCTTCTCCGACCGCCCACTTGATATGGTAGCACCTTACCTTCGCTCCTTGGGCACAGAGGTGCTCACAGTCATAAAGAGCCTCTTCATCGGCGATTACAAGCACAACATCCAGCTGGAAGCGGAGAGCAAGAACAACCAACCTCTCATCAAGTACGGGTATTCCAGATGCAAGGTTAACGCAAGCGGCGGTGGGTATTGTTCCGGAATGGAGAGATGCAAGATGTTCAACCCTATTGTCAAGGTGCGGGATCTCCGTCCATAACATTCACCGGCGACGGTTAACCAATGTTACTGACACCTTGTATCTTAGCTGTATGAGGAGACCGGCGCAACGATGGTGGAGACGACTCGTAATGAGTACTTACAGGAGTTCCTTCGCGCCGACAGAGCGTCTGACTGGCGCCTAACCATGCTACCACGTGGAGCCATTCAGGAGCTCAAGGAGAAAGGGTTGCTTGGGGCGTTCACTGAGGAGGTAGAACAGATGATGGCCTAAAAGATCTTCATTTCCTTGCGGGCGGAAAGCCTATTGCCTGGAGAGAAGCTCGTGTGCTGCTCGGGAAAATGGCAGTAGTGGCGGCTTGGTAGGTCGTCGGGATAAGCGGTCTTTCCAGCCATCATGGTCAAATCTCCGCCGCAGGTGGTCGACCTCATGCGCATGTATCCGAATATCGAAGATTATGCTAGAGATCCCCACTAAGCGAATAGCGCAATGGGCAGCAACATTCAGCCTCACATGTTAGACATGTTTTTTCGGACAGGCGCCAGTCTCCTCTAACGCCAAAATTGGCACTCCGCGATTGCCATAGCCGGCGAGCCGCAATGCTCTGGTAGACCATACCACGACACAAAGACACTTGCTGTATTGTGGGATCCTGTACGCTTCGCTGCATCCCATCGGTAGGATGGATCATCGCCCAGCCAATTCATCCTCGCAGTGTCTCAGCTCGACGAACAGCCTACATTCCTATCGCCACTGCATGCTCGCCAGCTGTTCACGTCTAGAGTGCCTTCGTCGTGAGATCTTCACAGCTCGTCCGCGTGTCCCACTACGACGAATGGAGATGTCTAGGTCCTGCACACAGCCGGCCGGCCGGGCCAGCGCGGCGTGCCATGTCTTGGTCTCAGATGGCATATCAGCCTCGTGTCTCACCTACAATTGACACAGACAATACCTATTTAGTACTCCTAACATGGCCTTTCACACTCCATCTGTAACCATTATTCCAGCAACCAGTCCCAGCATTTGCCTGCGCAGTGCATCGCCCTCTGTACGTCCCAAGCGGGTAACCGCCCGCCACAGCGTCAATCTACCTACCGCCAGCATCCCCGACGCCACCAGGACTACGGAGCCCTACCGCAGCACCTCGCAGCAATGTGCCAACTCCGCCGCCTCCGCGCAGCCTGTGCCTGCTCCATCGGCTACGACAACGTCGAACCCTGCGATCGCTACCTCCTATGGCTCCAACGTGTGCCCGCAGGCCAGACATTCGAAAAAGCTCCTCAGCTCGGCTGTGAGCAGTGGGTAAGTCGTTGCACACTGTTGCTTCATTGATGTGACCGGTCTAAAGTGTGTGTATAGAATGCTGATAGAGGATAGCTCAACGACGACTTCTCAAATAAGCTGTGCGTCAGGTGCTGGAGTGACTGCAAGGCCGCGTGGAAGGATATCAAGCATCTCCAACCGAGCGACAGGGTTGCATATGTACAGACGGGTGGGTGGACATGGGAGATGAAGGATTGATCGATGTTTACGGTCGGGATGACGTTGGTGTGGTTTGTGGTCGTTGTCGTGAGTCTACGGTATAGAGGGGATGATCTGATGGCGTACAGGCGTTCGCATTGATGTTTAATCTTGTTGGTACACATCGCTATCTTGCTAGGACCCCTTCTTTCGCCAGCCGCCACCTCTTCATCGGAGCGTGATTCTGGCCGCTGCAGACTACTCTATCAGCTCACGCTGCTCCGAGACTTTTCGCTGGCAAGGCGAGCAGGCTCCTACAATCCCGACAGTCCATTTCGAGCTCTCGGGGGCTGGACGTACACGTAGCGCGCTTCCTGGCGAAGTTCCGTCTCCAGCGGAGACCCTCGTCTATACGCTGCCTTGAGGCTTGGACTTGTAACGCTCACATCTTCGACCCATTTCTCACGATCTTCCGCAGCCTTATCATTCACTTATCAAGACCCTTCCCAAGGTCCCGCCCAAGTGCCTCCAATTCCCCAACCCCAGCCTTCTCCGGCCCGGCCCTCTCAAACTCCAACCCACTCTTCACCCAATCAAAAGCCTCCTGCACGCGGCCCATCTCCTTCAAACACTGTCCCCTCCTCCACCAGCCCTTGACGTTTCCGACTCTCTTCAGCTCGACGCTGCATTCTGCATCCACGGCCCCTTCCACCCAGAGCGATTGCGCCATATATGCTTGCGCGCGGTTGTTGTAGAGCGCCGAGAGTTCTTCGCGGACTAACCCGGAGGCTTCCCAGGGCGGGCGTTCGGTGGCCATGCGTATTGCTCTGGATGTCATTGTCAGTAACATGTGATAGATGTCTGTGGTATCGGGATTGATTTACAGGTTGTATAAGTTGATCGCTTGTTGCTGGTTTCCCTTCTTGTACTCTTGGTTCCCGCTCTCTCTTAGTTTAGTGATCTGGACTGATCGCTTTGGGTTGACTGGTGCTGGCGGAGGCGGAATCTGGTTGGGAGTCTCAAGCGCCACGAATGCGCGGTGGATCTTGTTGAGGTCTTCGATCTCTTGTGTCAGAGACGGGTCGGACGACGAGACGGCTTTGGTGCTCGCATCGATCGATATGGGCAGTTGGGTGAACAGCTCGGTAGAATCCATGTTTGCGATGGTATGCCTAGTACAGGGCGTGAAGGGTTGGTGAGTGCTCTGATGTTCCTAAGGTCTGGGTAGGCTTTTGAATGTGTGTTGTAGTTCGTATGTTCGTGTTGTTGTAAGAAAGAGACAATCAGCGCAAGTTGACAGTTGTGCCTTCCGACCCGAGGAACGCTTGACCCCACAAAAGCTCAACCTTGCATGTGAACGTCTGGCCTGTGCGTTAGCTCTGAACATCTCGTGTTACGGCATTTCCAGGCATCTCCAATGCGCTGAGCAGACGGGAGTCGACTACGTGAGCTGGAGAGACAATGACGCTGCGATAACACACAATGGACCCATCCAGCGGCTATGCCGCAGCTACGGACTATGAAGACGCCCTACCGATCTTCGATGTCCAGAAGGTCGCATTGCAGTTCGATATATCCGCAGACGTGAGTAGGGCTACCTACCATGTGATCCCATGCTCCCTTGCTAATAATGTCCGCATACGTAGTTCGTCGCCGCCCAAGTAGCAAACAACGTCCTCATCCTCGCTCTCTCCAGCAACCGACTCCTCCGCTTCGACCTCGACAACGCCGCCGACATCGACGACATAGACCTCCCCGCCAAAGTCGCCCAGTCCGGTCTCATCAAAAAGCTATTTCTCGACCCCAGCGCGAGCCATCTAATCATCAGCACGACTCTGGGCGAGAACTTCTACCTTCATACCCAATCCAGGCAGCCGAAGGCGTTAAGCGGATTGAAGGGTGTACAGATCGAGAGTGTAGCATGGAGCCCCTCCTTACCCACTGCTTCTACAAGGGAGATCTTGGTAGGGGCAGCGGACGGCAATGTGTATGAGACGTATATTGAGCCTACTACGGAGTTTTATAGGAGGCAGGAAAAGTATGTTAGGAATGTTTATAACCCGCAGGATGGGGCAGTGGTGGGGCTGTATACGGATGTGCTTAGTACGAGGCCGGAGACGAGGAGGGTGATGGTCGCAACTGCGCACAAGATCTTGCACTTCTCTGGGAGGACGGGTGGGCAGAGCCATGGAGGGAGAGAAGGGGTCTATGCGAGGTTGTTTGAGGGTGAGACGCCTGCTACGCATGAGGTTGATAGGGCTGGTGCGGCGGCGTTCTCGGTGTTGGCGATATCGCCCGACCCACCTGATGTGGCGCCTTCGACAATCGACGCACAAGCGACGGAGAGGGCGTACGCATGGCTATCATCGCAAGGCATCTTCACCGGCAAGCTCATCACCTCCGCCTCGGACCCGGCGCTCCTCGGCAAACAGCTCTTCCGAGAGTCAAAACTGCTGCCTTCCTCGATACTGCCGCCTACCCATACCTCAGGCGGCCGTCCCCGCACCCAACAACCGCCCATATCGTCCATGTTACTGACGCAATTTCACATCCTCGCCCTCGTAGACGGCCGCATAACAGCTATGAATCGCCTCGACGATACGGTAGTCTACAACCAACAAGTCCTCGAACCGGGTACTGGCACGGTAGGTCTCTTAGCCGACCACCAGAAGAACACGTACTGGCTCTTCACCTCGACCGAGATCTTCGAGATAGTCGTAACGGACGAGGCACGGAATATCTGGTCTATCCTGCTGAAGCAAGGGCAGTACGAGCAAGCTCAACGATACGCTAAGACGGCGGATCAGAAGGACGCTGTAGCCTCCATGACGGGCGATCATCTCGTCAGTCAAGGCAAGTATGCCGAGGCTGCCGCCGTGCTTGGGCGGAGCACAAAAGCGTTTGAAGATGTCTGTCTAAGACTCATCGATGCCGGCGAGCACGATGCTCTACGCAAGTACCTGCTCGTCAAGCTCGCCAATATGCCCAAGAAGAATCTGATGCAGAGGGCTATGCTCGCGAGTTGGCTAGTCGAGCTTTTCATGGCCAAATTAAACCAACTAGACGACACCATTTCGACGAAGGCGGAGCTCACATCGACATCAGATGGCACTTCCACGAACACAACAGCGGCGGAGATGCAGAAACAACTCCCAGCCATCCGCCGCGAGTTCCAGGATTTCTGCACAAAATACAAGAACGATCTGGATCCCAAGACTGCCTACGAAGTCATAAGCTCACATGCTCGAGAGGAAGAATTGCTTTTCTTCGCCAATGTGGTGGAAGACTACGACTACGTGATCGCTTACTGGGTTCAGCGAGAAAGGTGGACAGAAGCCATGAGTGTGTTGAAGAAACAGACTGATGCGGAGATGTTTTATCGCTACTCTACAGTCCTCATGGCACACGTCGCTGTCGACTTAATCGAGGTACTTATGAGACAGCCTCAACTGGATACTAAGAAACTGATCCCGGCTTTGCTGAACTACAACAAGATGGTCGGAGAAGCCGTGCCCTTGGGCCAGAATCAGGCGGTGAGGTATTTGCTTTTCTGTATCAACCACGCCCACTCCACCGAACCCGCCGTCCACAATACCTTGATCAGCCTCTACGCTTCCCACCCTACCAAAGACGAGTCAGCGCTTCTTAGCTACCTCGAAACGCAGGCGCAGGCACATGATCAGTACTACGATGCCGACTTTGCCCTTCGCCTCTGCATCAGCAATAAGAGGGTACAGAGCGCAGTGCACGTTTACTGTACAATGCAACAATACTCTTCGGCCGTCGACCTAGCGCTGAAATACGACCATGTTGACTTGGCTGCCGAGGTAGCGGACAGGCCTGGAAACGACGAGGCGCTGAGGAAGAAATTGTGGTTGAAGGTCGCTAAGAAAGTGATCTCCCAGTCTAAGGGGATAAAAGCGGCGATTGAGTTCTTGAAGAGATGTGATTTATTGCATATCGAGGATCTGATCCCTTTCTTCCCGGATTTCGTGATTATAGATGACTTTAAAGAAGAGATCTGCGCGGCGCTGGAGGATTACTCGAGGCAGATTGAGGAGCTGAAGAGGGAGATGGATGATTCGGCGGAGACGGCACAGCATATCAAAGACGACATCAAACAACTCGATCAACGGTACGCTATCGTCGAACCCGGAGAACGATGTTGGAAATGTCGCCTTCCCTTATTGATGAGGCAGTTCTTCGTCTTCCCCTGCCAACACGCCTTCCACGCTGATTGTTTGGGGGACATGGTTATGGATATGTCAGGGATGGGAAAGAAGAAGAGGGTTCGGGAGCTGCAGAGGGAGATTGGGAGGGGTGTTGCTTTGGGGAAGAGGAGGGAGGGGATGGTTAGGGAGTTGGATGGGCTGGTGGCGGGGGCTTGTGTGTTGTGTAGTGAGATGGCGGTTAAGATGATCGACGAGCCTTTCATTAGTGCGGCGGATGCGGATGAGAGAAGGGAATGGGCTATATGATGAGCTTTTGGTCGCGGTCTCTATCTGAGCCGCCCGTATCATAACGTCATACTACGCCGAGTATCCTTCGAGCACCTTTATCGCAAACGCACAACACTGTACCTTTATTGCCACTACCAGGTACTGCACCATGCGCCTGGGTAGGCGGATGACCATCTTCCAGTCGGCGGATCTCACCGCCCTCTCCGAACACCACCTCGCCACCCAACCGGCGCCCGCTCTCACGGCCCACTCCTGCCGTTCTACCTGGCCAGCGCCTGCACCTCTTGCTCCCTCATACCGATTACCTCATACGGCCGCTGCCTCTTGAGCTCAGCAGCAGCGTGCCCGCCTGTCCATCTTATGCGATGTTTGAGCTGTGCGTCGCCTTTCTTGCAGGCTTCCATCGGCGTGAAAACCATCTCGAACAGTTCCTTGAGCCAGCGCATTGAGGTGCCGAGGTCGATGTGCAGGCTCGAGATGTGTGCGCGGGTTCCTGGGCTTAGGTTCCGGAGTGCTTGGACGCCCGAGGTGGCTGGTAGGCGGAAGGTGTTAATGGAGTAGTAAAGGGAGAGGGCTTCGGATTGAAGTTGGCGGTTCACTTCGGTGAGGGGCGGGAGGGTGAAGAAGGTTGGTGTGCTATAGTCGTCAGAATTCAAGCATGTGGTGGGCCTTCTGTAAGGGGCGGCAATTACTTACCCGATTACGATGGTGGTGGGAGAGTATACGACGTACTCGGTGATGCGGTTGCGGAGCATGGCTGGTAGAGAAAGGAGGTGCGATTTGGCAGCCATGTCCGACGACATCTTGCTACAAGTGATGGAGCTCTGATGCGGTCGTTTGACTGTGGCGAGCGTTCTTGCGCTCGAGGTATGTGCGATCACAAGAGAGTGGACTTAAATATTCCCAAGCCGGGTCTAGCCGTTTGCGGAAGGTTGTCCATGGGTGAACATTCATGACTAGGACTGCTCTCATTTGATGCTTGCGCATAGTAGCTCGGCCATCTAGTCACGTACAGTTACTGGAAGTCGAAGGTCATGAAATGACCGTGACTGTAGCAGACATAGAGTACTTGCATAAGTAGTTTCCCTTCTCCAGTACAACAACTTCCTCTTCTGCACACACAGCATCCCCTGTTCTCCATTCAACCATAACATCACAGTTCAATTGACTACCCAACCACGACAACAAAACACACATCAACCGAGCCCACAGTACCACACACCATGCCCCGACTAAGATACGACTATAACCTCGAGGACGACGACAACGATCTCTTCCCAGACATGCCACTCCGCGTACCACCGGAAGTTCATGCGTTCACCGCCTCGTACAATGCAGGCAGAGAGCGACGCGGCCCTGGACTCTTCGATCATGACTTCGTCAGCCCACTAGCGACTGGGCCCCGCAGCGGTAGTCTGTTCGCCAGACCACAGCAAAACGAAATCAGGCGCCGAGAGGACCATGGACGCGGTGGCGGTGATCCCTTCGATGACTTCTTTGGTGGAGGTGACCGACGTCGAGGCCCCCGTGAAGATGACAGCCTCTTCGGAAGACCGCCGGAGCGCAGCGGTAGGCATCACCGCGAGCCTTTCGGCGAGACCCACGAAGACATTTTCGGCAGTGGGAGGCCTCAGCGAGGCGGCCATGAGCGCCGCCAGCGCCCGCAAGATGGTGGTAGAGAACCGTTCGGCGGCCCACCGTCTCGGCGAGAGCCGCGTGAACCACCACGCCGTAGGGAGCGCGGAGGTGGTCGAGATCGTCCCGATCCTTTCGAAGAGTTCTTCGGAGGCGGTTGGGAAGACGACGGGTACAACGAGCGCCGTCAGCGCCCGCAAGATGGTGGTAGAGAACCGTTCGGCGGCCCACCGTCTCGGCGAGAGCCGAGTGAACCACCACGCCGTAGGGAGCGCGGAGGTGGTCGAGATCGTCCCGATTCGAAGAGTTCTTCGGAGGCGGTTAGGAAGACGACGGGTACAACGAGCGCCGTCAGCGCCCGCACGATGGTGGTAGAGAGCCCTTCGGCGGCCCACCATCTCGGCGAGAGCAGCGAGAACCACCACGCCGCAGGGAGCATGGCGGTGGTCGAGATCGTCCCGATCCTTTCGAAGAGTTCTTCGGGGGCGGTTGGTAAGAGATTGGGCACAACGACCGCAGACGTCCTCGCATTGATTGCGGGTCCGATGGTCGTCTAGGGCCGTGTGCTGGTAGACAATGTCAGGACAGCACGCCTGATCCATTTGGCAACCTCGTCGTCGACAACCAGCATGACTTCCTTGCGGCCCTTTGGAGAGGTCCAGGCTACTAGGCATGAGGTGAAGGAGTCTGATGATCTTGTGTTGGGTAGCATGGTGCTATGCAACGACGGCGTTGGATGTTGAGTACGTGCCGATGATGTATAGCGAGTTTAATGAGACATGACATATCCCTGAATTTCTACGCTTATGCTATTTGCTTGTTGATAGTCGTCTTTCCACCATATTAGATTCGGTTTCGATACTGCCACAGTCACCAGTTCGACTCGCTAGTGGCTCGGACTCAGTTCATCAACTTCTCGCCACCTCTCAACACCACCTCACACTTCTTTCCCTTGGGCGTAATGACGAAGTAGTTCTCCATGAACATGTCCTGTGCCGCCGTCGGGCCCAGCTCGGCACCCTTGCACTCCCGGAAGAAGTATGCAGCAGCAAGCCTGAGCTCCATCCAAGCCATATGCTGGCCCAGACAGGTATACGCTCCGCCCCGAAGGCTGAGAACGTTACTTGTGAATTGTTCGCTTGCTCCGCCGACTGCTGATCCAGGTTCGACGGCAGGTGGCCGTTGGGGTCGAATCTGTACCACGTCAGTCTCCATGACTTCGTGAATTGGTGGCGAGCAACACTTACTCATATGGATTGGGCCAGAGTCCTGGATCCCGGTGCAGTGCATGAGCCTGCGTGGAGCAAGTCATGCCCTCAGGGATATAGTAGCCTCCGATCTGAACACCGCCTGGTGGCGATATTCGTGGCAAAGAGCCAGGCACGGCGCAGTAGAGCCTCAAGGTTTCTTGGATAGTCGCACTCAGCAGAGGAAGCTGTTCGAGATCGGCATCCGTGAACTCTTCGCTGAGCGGAGCAACTTCTTTCTCCAGCGCCATCTGCAGAGCTGGGCGTTTTAGGACGGACCATAGCATATACGTAAAAGTGTTAGCTGTCGTACCAGAGCCAGCGAAGATCAGACTCGTCGACTCCGTGCGGACATCCAAGTCATCGAGGCTACTGTTCTCCTTTGCTGCTTCGTTCAGCACCGCAGCCATGAGACTGGCTTCGTTGCGACGCTGTTTGGCGCTCTCGACTGCTGTGGTGGCGTACCCGAGGATGTTGTTCGATGAGTTGAAGGCTTCCTGAAGAGGCTTCGCGGGTATACGAGCGAGAAGGGCACGTAGCCAGAGGAGCTCTGCACCGATACCATTGCCTATCAAGGCGGCTTCAAGGACACGGATGTACTCTGTTTTCTGGGGAGAAGAGTCAGGCCGCAGGTAATAATGTCACGAGATTGCGGATGGGATACTCATACCTGACCAAGCTCAAGCAAGCCGAACGACTCGCCAAAACCAATACGACCCACGATGTCCGTAGCCATGGATGTGGACCATTTGAGCAAGTCAGCCGATCCTGTCAATGCATCTCGCTTGATGTTCTCGACAGCTAGGCGACATTTCTCCTTGATGACACCCTCCCAATGCTCTCTCCAGTACCTCTTGCTGAAGCCACGAGCAAAAAGCCTCCGGCGGTGGGTGATCCTTCGGATCTCGCATAGTGAAGACGGAGTGTCTTGGGAAGTTAGTAAGCTTCTCGTACCAAATGTCCTTCGTGAACTTGGAGGAGACAGCGCGGATTTGCTTGAAGCCTTCAATGTCTGACACCGCTACCTCGGTGGGCGAGATGCGGACAACTGTGCCATACTTGCGGTGCAGGTCGTCGATATAGAAGATGCGGCGGCCTCCTGTAACGGCATTCTTGAGTACTATGTTGGTGAATCGGCTATACCATGGCCCAGGCACGCTGCTCAATAGTGAGGTCACGCCAAGGTAGAGCTGCTGTTACGAATCAGCACGAATGTATACTGCCTGTCGTGAGCTGCTTACTTTTATGAGCCAAGCTGCAGCGATAAGGATCAGCGCTGCGATCGCCACCGTCCTTGGCTGCCAGTCCAGTCTGATTGGTGAAACCATTGCGACTATGTCAAACGCACAGCGAACGTTTGTCAAGATGGAAGCCATCCTCTTCGAGGTGGAAACGCGCACATAGACATATACCCACCCTCCTACCTATCACGGGGTTCACGGAGGAGACGAAGGACGATTGCTGCAATAGGATCTGTAGCTTCACAGATACAGATCTGTAGTGCGCGGTGCCTGCGTGATCGATCCTCAGGTGTGGTGGTGGTACGGACCAGGGTGGAAGACTGGGTGGACGTCGCCGCCATCTCACGGGACTCAGGGCGCCCGTGTGCGACCGTATCGCCTACCCGGCTATTGAGGGAAGGCTTTGTCCCGGAGATGGTATGCGTTCAAAGATGTGTGGACACCTCAATGCCCTGTACGAAATCCCAGAATACCAGCGATATACATTCTTTCCAACATCGCAGGCCGCAACAATTTGTGTCACCGAGCCTCGGTAGTACAGTGCACACGCAAGGCTGGCAGTCTGCTGAATCGAGACCACCACGGTAGTGAGACACTGTCACGGTGAGACACTGCTGTACTCCATTGTACGGACATAGGGTACATTGGGCCAGATATTGGGTGTTCGGCCGTCGTCCAGTACGCTGCGTCGCACCGCAACCAGCACCCATCTGTAAACAACTCCCTGGTTTTTGGTTGGCTCCTACAGGTAGCGATAACTGAGGATAAGGACAGAATGCAAGGCGCCGGCAAGTCGTGCTATTCCAGCAGTAGATTGGTATCTCTTTCGAGCAGCGTGGGTCCATATAAGCGTGAGCAGCCTCGGACAATACAACAGTGCCTGTAGGAAGCTTGGGAAGCTTAAATGACAGAACCTTAAAAAGGAGCGGGAACTCGAAGCGTGATCGTGATAAGGGCAGTCAATATGAGCTCGTGTTACCGGAGATGCGACGCACATCGTTGCTGTGGTGTAGCTGCATATGCGCGGAGAGATAATGCGGAGGCGTCAACCGCGCATGGAGGCGTCAGTCGTGCATGGCCTTTCGGATAACCGCAAAGAACGGCTCAGTCCCTATGGATACTGTCGCTGACAGCCGCAGGCACTGCTTGTCCGAAATTGCTGGCATGCCTTGAGACAGGCTGTTGACGATAAATGTGTGGGTGGCGTCTAAGTCTCCGCAACAGACGGCTTCGTTCCTAGAAATCGTATCATTGACAGCTGCACGAAGTGCCACCCAGAATCGGAATGTAGCATGCGGATGCCCAGTTACGCCTATCACTACCATTGCACTCGCTAGCTCTTCGTTGTGAATGCCGGGGATGGCTAGAGATAAAGTCATAGTTGCTATTGACTACTCGAGAATCTGCATACTCATACAGCAATGCACAACTCGCTATACTGTTACATTGCCTCGCTTTGCAGAACCAAACACATCAGTAAAGTAGCCCTTCCTGGCAGCACGGCAGTACGCCGCTGAGCATGCTCGCCCGGCGAGCTTGCGAACCAAGAGTAAACGCTGCTCAATAGGCTCAATGCACGCTGCTAAGAGTCTGTTGCTCCCTCAAAACGCTCCTTGCACGCCATGCCATAAACCATGTCCCTCTATGTTCTGCTTCCTCGTCCTTCCTCGAATCTGGATCTCACTGCACTCTACCCTCCTTAGATCGCAACATCCTTCATTCCGTTCTCAGCGCCACCTTCCGCAAACATCTCTTCCTTCTCTGAATGTGGGCTCATGATCTCCGGATTCACTGCAGCCATCTCGTCACTACTCAGCACGCTGTTGCTCAGCCGTGATTTGGGCATCGGAAGGCTACTCCGCCTGTCGTTCTCTTCGCCAATTGGTGTGTCAATGGAGACCAGCTTGTCGGACTTGCCGAAAGCTTGACTTGACCGGGAGATTGGTGTGTCGACCGAGACGAGCTTCTCGAGCTTCGCGCTGGATGCTGAAGGGTCGGCGTTCGTGTCCACCCGTAGTGGTTGCGGCTCCTCCGTCACGCGAGCGAGAGGACTTCCGACATGTCCGCGCGGACTCTGGTTGGCAGGCGCCTTGCCGTTCGAGAATCTATGCGGACTCCTCCCTCTGTCCGTACCCTCAGACCCTGTCGGACTCGCGTATGGGCTCCCGTTCTGACCTGACTGCGCGACATTGCTATTGACCCGCAGCGGCTTCTTCGCCGGCCTCTTCCGTCCATACTTTTGATCTGCCCTCCACCTCAAAATGTCGATGTAGGCCGGCTCAACACCCGGCTGCTTGAACTCGCGCAGTTTCAGCTCCCTCGTCTCTTCATCAATGAACCACTTGTCTGTCGCCATATCGTCGCCGAGTGTAGCCAAGAAAGCAGACCATGAGCGTGCGACCACGTACTTGCAATCGTAGTCGCGGCCCATGAGGATGATCTGACCCCATTTGCCGGTAGGACCAGGCGCGAGGTCAACGGCGATGTTGTTGCCTCCCCAGTCTCGCGCGAGAGGGATCCAAGCCGGATGCGCGTAGACTTTCTGGATGGCATTGTTGGGCTGCGAGTCTTGCTTGTCCTGCAGCTCTTGGCGCCAAGACGGATTCGCTGATTGCTGCGCTTGCGGGACTGGGACGGCGGAGGATGAGGAGCCAGCGAAGGCCTTGATTGGCGCCTGTGGGATCTCGTACGAGGCCTCGTTGCTGAAGTATGCCTCGTTTACTGTGCGCCAGTTCTGCCACTCTTGGATGATCTCCTCGCAGTCCAGCAACATGCAGCCGAAGATCACGCCCGTTGGCATACCACCGCGCTCTTGCCCATCGTGGATCTGTAGTGATTCCCGTACCTCTTGTGGCAGTGTGCAGTCCAGCTCGTGCTCCAACTCATTAACATCGTTCACAGTTGCCGGCTCACCCAAGTTCTCAAACAGCTCCTCGTAGTTGTCCTCCATCCAGCGGTCAATGCGCCTCCACGAGTGACTGACTGGCGGAGGAGGTGGCAGTCCATCGCTGAAGGCCTGCATCTGGATCTCGCCGGCGCCTACACTCTCCATCTTCGCGTCCATCCCTGAGCTCTGCCTTTGCAGCTGTCTCCGCATGCCAGGCGAGTAAGGCGGTGATGTTGGCCCGCCATTGCTATTGACGAAGCCATGCCCGGCCTCAATGTCCTGTGCATACGGCGCGTCGAGGTCTGTTCGTGA